>SNQJ01S0149592.1:33083-48899 GCA_010110895.2 Picea sitchensis | reverse complement strand
AAATTAGTCTTACTTCAAATCATTAGAATTTTTTAGGTAGTCGATTTTTTTTTCACATTTGTTGGACACTTGAATGCAATGGAAGCTTTGATCATCGTATGACTTCAACAGAATTATTGTATGATTTTTTTTTATCTCTTAGTTTTGTAGTTGGTATGAGATCCTTGCACTAAAGCCAATTAGTGATGGAGGTAGTAGTGTATTACTAACAACTACAATTGTATAAGCTCGTGAATAAACACACAAATGAATCACAAAATGAGTTACAACTCGTAAATTTAGATACTTGCATTGCTTTAAGAAAGAGATATAAATCCACATAATTTGTTTTAGAGAAACCCACGATAATTCTTCAAGATAGATCTAGAGGAAAACTATCTAGAACTTGTTTTTTTTTAATGTTATGTACGTGACAACATCTCCTCCATACTAGACTGTAAAGCACCTCTCTACACAATGAAGAGGCATGTCATCATGGTTTAATAACTTTTTTAATTCTTTTTTCCCCCATAAAATTACAATATATTTCATAACCTAAAAGAACTTGTTATTTAATTTTAAAGATAGAAATGTCTCTCATTTTATAAAAAATGACATTTTTCTCATACAATGCTAAAAATAAATCTTCATATGCTTTGTGTGTATTGAAAAATATTCATATGCTTTGTGTAGCACCACAGAACTGGCGCAAGATAGGTGCATCACTAGAGCAAGATAACGCACCACAGAACTGGCAACTGGTAATTGCAATTGCAACTGTAACTGCAACTGCAACTGTAACTGCAACTGCAACTGTAACTGCAACTGGCACGAAGCAACTGGGAAACACCACACAATCTTAGTGAAACTCTTCCAGAGGTAGCGCACAACAGAAACCACCAAGAGCCACCAAAAATATCCTTCCCCAAGTAGGGTGCACTCTCCAAGAGAACCAGAAACTAGAAATAGCAAAATTGTTGCAACTACCTAGTGTGCACTACAGAAGGAGAACTGTGTGATTGTACAAATACACTGACCCATAATTGTATTCATACTAATCTTGGCACCTATCTGGGGCTAACTTCTTATTCTGGGTCTTCAAATTTACTTTATTATTTTTGTGGGTCGACTTCTCTTCCTAGAAATTATATTTCCACTTTATTATTATTTCATGTGGTATGACTTCTCTTCTGTGGTATTCTATTTCACTTTATTCTTTTCCTGGGTGTTCTTCAACTATTCAATGGTCTTCCTTTGACTTCTTGGAATCTTCTTCTTCTCTAAGAATGGTTGTCCAGGAGGAAATACCTCTCGCAGCTACCAAAACATCAACACTCCCTCTTATCTAGGGAGGTATTCTTCCACGATGTTTTCTTCTAGTAATCCACTGACTACTCTGCAATAATCTAGTAGCCCCATGGCTACCACCATGCCATCAGTAGCTCCATCCTCTTCCATAGTCTATATCACTATGTTAAAATCAACTAGTAGCACTAAGCTACTACCATGCTCTCCAACAATCAACTAGCAGCACAAAGCTACCACCATGTTGTCACAACTACATACCAATCAACTAGTAGCACTGAGCTACTACCATGCTATCTGGTAGTCTCTCATGACTATGCAACAATCAACTAGTAGCACTAAGCTACTACCATGCCATCAACCATAGTCATGATCTGCAATCCACTAGTAGTCGTAAGACTACTACCATGCGGTCCAATAGTCTCCATAACTATGCAACACTCAAAAAGTAGCACAAAGCTAATACCATACCATCAGTTATAGTTATGATCTTTGTGAACATGCAACAATCAACTAGTAGCACACATCTACTACCATGCCATCGACCATAGTCGCAAACTCTATGACTATGCAACAATCAACTAGTAGAACACAACTACTACCATGCCATCAACCATAGTCATATCCTACAATCAACTGGTAGCTACAAAATCTACCACCATGCAGCTCAAAATTCTCTATGATTATGCAACAATCAACCAGTAGCACACAACTACTACCATGCCATCGGTCATAATCATAGTCTGCAGTACCCATGACTATGCAACAACCAACTAGTAACACACAACTACTACCATGCCATCGACCATAGTCATAGGTGATCATCTCTATAACTATGCATCAATCAACTAGTAGCACATAGCTACTACCATGCCATCAACCATAGTTATAATCTCATCTAGTAGCACAAAGCTACTCCCATAGTCTCCACGACTATGCTATAATGTTTCTCCTCTCCTAGTAGTCCCACTGGGCAAGACTACTACATTACTCCATCAGTGGCTCCACATGACTAATATGGGAAACCCTTGTCCAAAGGGAAGCCTACTAGAGGAGAAACATCACACCTCCCTCTCAGCAAGGGTGTACATTCTACATCACGCCAAGCTTGTCTCTGAAGTACTCATACTTCACTCTAGACAGAGGCTTGGTGAGAATGATTGCTATCTGCTCATCTGTGGATATGTACCGGAGCTCCACTGCTCCTTTCTGCACCATGTCTTGAATGAAATTTTATTTGATCTCCAACTCTAGATCAAATAACCCTGCAACCAACTTTCAAAGCCACACTTCTCCACGGCTTGCAACATTGGTTGCTATATGCTCTGCCTTTGTTGTACTGAGTGCCACTGATGTATGAAGCAAAAGCCTGATGTGATTTTCCTGTCCATTTCACTCCCCACCCAGTCAGAGTCTGTAAAACCTTGCAGCTTCACTTCTCCATCCGAGTCATATCTAAGTTCATATCCAACCATACCATATAGGTACCTCAACAAATGCTTGATGTTATCAAATGTACATTTCTACGCTCAACCATGTATTGTAAAACATATATCTGGCCTGGTGTTAATGAGGTTCACCAAGGATCCGATAAAATGTTTGTACATTGTGGGATCCACCAAATATGAATATGAATCACTCAAGAGCTTCAGATTTGTAACCATAGGTGTGACCATAGACTTGCAACCCATCATCTTGAATATCTGTAGGATCTCAATTGTATATTTTCCTTGGCTAAGGAAAATCTCATCTGGCCTCTGTGACACCTCTAGTGCCATCAAATCCAGATCCTTCATTTTTAAATATGAACTGAGTTCCCTCTTGCACCCATATGTGAGCTTCTCATCCCCTGTGAGAAACAGGTCAACCAATATCAAGGGGCAACCATCCTCAAGCTCATAAAAAATAACTGTCTGGCATATTCTGCCCTGGGTGTCTGCACAAAGCTTTCTTCAATCTACCAACATGAGACTCCTTCGCATGTATCTTGTGGTTGCTCTATGTACACTTCTTTTGTCTACTGGAGAAAGTGCCTCGGCATAATCTTCTCCCTCTTTCTAGGAGAATCTTCTAGCCACAAATCTCACTTTGTAATTCTCTATGCTACCATTTGCAGCATGCTTGATCTTGTAGATCCACTTTGGAAGTCACTATTAACTTCCCTTATGGTCTCGGAACCACTTTCCACACATCATCATAGCATCCATCCACACTTGTTTCTTTGTAGATTCCTCATAAGTGGAAGGTTCTTCCTCATCGACGCCACATAGTTGGAAAACAAGTCTGGTCTCTTGCTCTCTCTGGAACTGAGGAAAAATATATATCCCAATCCTTCTGACTGGCTGCCTCCTCTGTCACTGTAGTAAAGTCTACTGAAACAAGGGAATCCTACCAGGAGGTCTCATATCTCCTCGAAGTCTCTGAAGCTTCGATCTAGCCTCCTCAACTCATGGCAATTGTTTGTCAGTCCTAGAAGACATCTCTCTCTCCCACTTGAATATGAGGGGGAACTTCCTCTGAATGATCTAGTCTTCCTATGATTCAATTGAATCTCTATGAGATCAGGCTCACTCTGAGTCTGCATGCTCCCTCTGAAGCTTGGCTCCCTTTGAGTCTATAGAATCTATGGAGCCATGTGTTCCCTCTGCATGTTTTGACCTCCCCTGAAGTATGATCTCCTATGAATTGTCCTGGGGAGGTTGCTCCTCCCTACTAGATCCTGAGGGTTGAATCCCTCTAAACTCTAGCTCCTTCTGAGCTGGTACTTGGTGGGGCCACCTGACTCACCACTGGTAGAGCCATATGATCCTCATCATGATATGGATCATCGATGCCATATATTTGTATCCCCTTTGCATCCTGCAAAGTATTACATGACCATGTTGGTCACTGGAACGATTCTAGGTAGGTCCTTCTGGATCTACTGACTCTTCCCAATGATTTGAAGATTGGTCAACTGAACTAGAGGGATCTGTATGGTCATCTTCGAAGACTTCTTCTCCTTACAATCAATCTCCATGTGAGATACTTTGTATCCTGCAAAAGTACCCTTCTTTCCAGAAGGTTATGACTTCATCCTCTTCTTTTTCGGTACATGGATGTATATTGTCATGTATACAACTTCTTGTATGGATAACCTGCTCCATGTCTCAAAATAGAGACCATCTAATATGTTTCATTCTGACACCATCATTATATCTCCCTCTCATAGCTATCACTTGTGACCTTCCTAGAACAACAACAACAACAAAGGAAAATAGCCGACATGAACAATATTCTTATGATAAGAACAATAATAAAAATAAGAATGAGAACAATCATCACAGTATCTCCTTCTCAGAGCTATCACCTATGACCTGCCTGAGACAAGAGCCAAAAAAAAATACAATAACAAGGAATAATAACAACACTTGTTCAACACTCTTTCAGTGTTGTGACCAATCATTCCTCCATAGTAACCTACCCGGAACAAGAAACAAGAAAAACAACATCTCCATGGTAACCTCCATGGAATTTACAAGATAACCTGTCTAGGACAAAGTCAACAACCAAGAACATCTCCTAGAAGAGATCAATTTCATTTTGTAAACAAGTGCATCATTAGTACATGATGATCATTGTAATAACAATATTCAAGTGTCACTAAACATTTGATAGCAATAACAGTAATATAATTCTAAAGACTATTATCCTAGTTACAACACTTACTTAGGTTGTACCAATATGAAATATCAAACCTGATATGCAAACCTGGAGTCTAGTTGTTGCTTGTCCCATTTGATTTGTTCTATACTGTAGGAGACATCGCCATTGTTGCCTCCAACTCTTGGGATTACTCTGAGTGCACTAAATCTAAGATCCCTTTGGATCTATTATCATTGCTTGGATAAATGTCTTTTTTGTCAAGTGTATGTCTCCTGCAAACACCCTCATCTTATATACAAGCGCACCATCCATCTTTGTATTCTAATCTAAGAAATTATATCAACAACAAGAAAATGTTTAGAAATCAGAATGAGAAAGTTCAATGTCCAGGAAAATGTCAACAAACCCAAAACCCTTAAAATTCAATTTGGACAAAAATTCAATCTGAGAGATGTAGCAAGTGTGTTATGGAAAGGCGAGCTGATCTATGATGGAATTTGTCCTGACAACTTTATAATAAGTTCTCAACTAGCTTGACAAGTTTAGGTTTGTGCAGTGGAAAACTGCAACGACAAATCTCACGATCTTCCTTCCAACTGTTAGACTGTTTTGAAGGAAACCTGGTCTAATACCATGTTAGATTATCATTAGTTTTGTTAACATTAGATTTACCATATCCTTTTTATCTTCTTTTAACATTCAATAAGCATATACTGAAAATATATAAGCAGCAGATAAACAAGCACAAGAAAACACAAAGATTTATCCCTAGAAAACCCCAAACTCGGGGAAAAACCCAACCAACTTTTCTTAGAGAGAATCTTTCCAATACAACCATGAACAAGATCAATTCACAAGAGCAAACCAACAATTAAGAAACCTTGATAGAAAATACTTATCTCTTCTTCTTTTCAAACCCTAGCAAGGGTAGACAACTAAGTAGCACCACATAACTGGCACAAGATAGGCGCATCAATAGAGCAAGATAACACACCACAGAAATGGCAACTGCTAACTGTAATTGCAACTGTAACTGCAACTAGCACGAAGCAACTAGGTAGCACCACACAATCTTAGCGCAACTCTTCCAAAGGTAGCGCACAAGAGAAACGACCAAGAGCCACCAAAAATATCCTTCCCTGAGTAGGGCACACTCTCCAAGAGAACCATAAACTAGAAATAATGAAACTACTGCAACTGCCTAGTGCACACTGCAGAAGGAGAATTGTGTGATTGTACAAATGAACTGACCCAGAATTGTACTTATACTTATCTAGGTGCCTGTCTGGGGCCGACTTCTTATTCTGGGTCTTCAAATTTACTTTATTTTTGTGGGTCAACTTCTCTTCCCAGAAATTATATTTCCATTTTAGCATTATTTCCTGTGGGCCGAATTCTCTTCTATAGTCTTCTATTTCACTTTATTCTTTTCCTGGGTGTTTTTCAATTGTTCAATGGTCTTGCTTTGACTTCTTGGAATCTTCTTCTTCTCTAGCAAAGTTTGTCCAGGAGGGAATACCTCCCGTAGCTACAAAAACATCAACAACAACTACTTTAAGTTTCAATGATATGGTCTAATCCTTGTTGTCAAAGGATATGAGGTGGAAAAATATCGAAAGCCAGAGCATAGATGCCTTATTTGTAAGAGAACGTTCCTAAGAAAGAAATACAAATAACTCCTCAAGTAGGAGATCCAAATCTAGAGGAAGATCTAATGCTATAGGAAAATTCATAAAGGTATGTTGGAGATGTGGAAAATAATGGCATTGCAAGAAAAAATGTAGTTCCAAACGTGTTGAGAGAGGGAAGGGATATGACGATGCTCCTTCTACACAAGAAAAAACCTCCACAGATGAAGGAGGGGATTTGTACTTGGACTCTTCAAGTACACACTTAGATCATGAGGCATGGATGGTCGACTCAAGTGCATCCTTTCATATGAATCCTCATAAGGAGTGGTTTTGCGAGCATGAAAGGTATGATGGGGGTGATGCTTTTCTAGGAGATGAATCGACAACCAAAATCATAGGACGACGAAAATTCAATTTAAATCTCATGGATGGTATGATTATAACACTCCCTAGTGTTCTCCACATACCGGGATTGGATAGGAATTTGATTTCTATAAGCAATATGATCGATGCAGGTGTAAAAACAATGTTTGAAAAGGAAACTTGCAAGATGGTTTGAAGAGCAATGGTGTTGTCGAGGGGAGTTCAGATTGGAACTCTTTATAAGTTGTTGCAAATCACTATTAGTGACAAGTACAACAATTCCATTGTTCTTGAGATTGGAACCGAAGAAGGAAAAACTCCTACAGTCTCTAGAGAAAATACTATGTTATGGCATCAAAGACTTGGAATATTGGAGAGAAGGGCCTTCAAGTACTACATGGGAAAGGTATGGTTGAAGGTATGTCTAATTTCTTTATGGATTTTGATTTCTATGAACATTACTTATATGGGAAGTAGAGTTAGGTAGGATTCTCCTATGGTGCTAAGAGTGTAGGGGGAATATTACAATTGGTGCATGGTGATGTGTTTGGACTTGTGTTGACTCCATCATTGGGTAAATCTACGTACTATGTCTCATTTATAGATGAATTCTTGAGGAATACATGGATTTATTTCTTTAGGAAGAAAGCTAAAGTCTTTGAAAAATTTACAGAGTTTAAGGCTCTTGTGGAGAATAAGACAAAGTAGAAAATTAAGGTGCTAAGGATAGATAATGGTGGAGAATTTTTTAGGAATGAATTCGAGCAATTCTTTTAAAAGTGTGGTATAACATGGTAGAATACTACTCCATACACACCTTAGCAGAATGGAGTTACAAAAAGGATGAAAAATATGTTGATGGAAAAATCAAGGAGCATTCTCAATGGTGTCGGGTTAGGACAAGAATTTTGGGCAGAGGCAGTGGATATTGCATGTTACCTAGTAAATCGATCATCGTCATCAGCATTGGATGAAATGACTCCACATGAGGTATGGACTAGAAAGAAACCTTGTAAGGTGGATAAAAAAGATGAAAAGTGTATATGTATCGGCTATAAAGATGGTCTGAAAGGTTATAAGATTTGGAACCCAAAAACTAAGAAGGTAGTGTATAGTCGAGATGTGGTTTTACGGAAATCAAAGATGTTGTAAAATAAGAAGTCTTGTCAAATGAGAAAGAACCAAAGAAATAAAGTTTGAATTGAAGGATGATGAATTAGACTTTATAGAAGAACAAGAATCAAAAGAAGAAGAACCTTATACTTTGATGTTGAGGAAATCGGTTTAGGAAAGAAGGAAACAAGAAAGGTATACTCCAACCAATTTTCATTCTAATTTTGGTTTGTTTATTATTGATGATGACCCTAGAATTGTTAGGGAGGTTTGTTTGGAATCCCTCTTTACGAAAGATGACCAAACCAAAATTTCAAAACTACTTGAAGAACCTTCTATTAGAAAAGTTCAAGAAACATATAAGAAAAACATTGGTGCTCATGAATCATCAAAATATATAAACTTGGGTACCAGTTGTACTAAAGAAGAAAGGGAGAAGTGTACTCGGATTTTCAAATAATTTCAAGATGTGTTTGCATGGAGTTACGATGACTTAAAGGAATATGATAAATCAATATTATAACACATCATACCTCTTAAAGAAGGGGCAAATCCTTTTAAACAAAAGTTTAGAATAATAAAACCCAAGATAAAGCCTCTGGTAAAAATAGAAATTGAGAAATTAGAAAAGGCAGGCATAATCACTCTTCTTAGACATTCATATTGGCTTTCAAATCTAGTACTGGTTAGGAAGAAAACTGGTGATATCCGCTTATGTGTTGACTTTAGAGATCTTAATAAAGTCAATATAAGGGATAGTTACCCATTACCAAATATGTAAATGCTTCTTTAGCAAGTCACAGGGTCTGCATTAATGTCAATGTTAGATGGGTTTTCAGGATACAACTAGGTTATTGTAATAGAGGAGCATAGGACAAAAACAAAATTTGTAACACCTTGGGGAACATATGCCTATATCAAAATGCCATTCAGATTAAAAAATGCAGGTGCTACTTTGCAGAGAGCCATGGATCATTCTTTTAAAGATTTTATAGGAAAATTCATCATTGATTATCAATATGATTTAACTCTCTACTCGAAATCAAGGGAGATACACCTCATACTTCTTAGACAGATATTCGAGAAGTGTAGAATATACGAAATATCATTGAATCCAATGAAATGTTTATTTGTTGTAACAAAAGGAAAGTTGTTAGGCCATGTTGTGAGCAAGGAAGGGGTATATATTGATCCTGAAAGAATCAAAGCAATAAACGATTTGAACCCCCCGAACTCAAAAAAAAGGAGTGCAATCCATATTTCGGAAGACCAATTTTGTAAGAAGATTTGTTCCTAACTATGCTTCCATTGTTAAACCCATTAACAAAATATGGAAGAAAGACCAAGAATTTGAGTGGAAACCAAAATTCAAAGAGCATTCATGGAAATTAAACTTGCCATTACCACCACCCCAGTCCTCATAAGCCTTGATTTTGATAAAGAATTAATATTTTATTAATTTTCCTCAGATGAAACCATTGCTTCAATTCTTACCCAAAAACAACATAAACAAGAAGAGTTGTTGATTTCTTTTATGAGTAAAACATTACATGATTACGAATTAAATTATTCACCTATTGTAAAACAAGCCCTTTCACTTGTAAAGGCAATTGCCCATTTCAAAACATGCATTCTTTCAAATCATGTTATTGCTTATGTTCCACACTCGCCAGTTAAGATGTTTTTGAACCAACAACTTAAAGAAGGAAAATGGGCTAATTGGTTGGCCAAGATTCAGGAATACAACATGGAAATTAAACCATTAAAGGTTGTTAGAGGACAAGGTTTATGTAAATTCATGACAGGAATCGAAGTTGTAAATACTTCTTCTGCTGATGGATTTAATATGGTAATTAAAGAAGAAATTTTGAAGAACTCTGAATGGTATAAGCTTATTCTCTTTTATTTGAAATCAAAACAATTTCTTCCATAAAGGTCTTCAAAGGAAAGAAGAACGTTGAAAATGAAAACAAACAATTATGTTCTAGTGTTCGGAATATTGTTTAGATGAAATTTTGATGGTATACTATTAAAATGTTTGGATCACATCAAAGCCATGACAATAATACAAGAGTCCCACAAGGGAATCTGTGGGCGACATTTTTCACCAGTAGTAACGACTCATAAAATCATCCAAGTTGGTTTTTATTGGCCAACCATATTCAAAGACTCGTATGAATTTATTCGAAAATGCATTCTATGTCAAACTTTTTCTAGAAAAATGAAGAGGGTTGATATGCCCTTACAAAAATCTACAGTAGAACAACCATTTTTTCAATGGGGTTTAGATATAATTGGTCCAATCAATCCCAAATCTATCAAAGGTTGCTCGTGTATTGTTACAACGACTAATTATTTTACGAAATGGCAAGAAACAATCAAGAAGTATTTTGATAAAAGTAACACTCCAAAGGATTTAAAAAAAGACCAATTAGTTTTTCTATGGAACAAAGCAAAATAAAATCCATCATCGCACATAAAATTCGAAGCTCTGTGGATTGGCCCATACCAAATTGAAAGAATAAATGGTCGTAATTCATACATCCTTAAAGACATGACTGGTACAATTAAGTCGTTTCCTGTCAATGGGAAACATTTGAAGCATTTCTTTTGTTGATGCCCCAACAGTAAAAAAACCTTGTACATAGCATTTCTTTTGTTGATACCCCAACAGTAAAAAAACCTTGTACATAGCATTTCTTTTCTTGTGTACATTTTTGTTTTTATTTTACTTGACTCCATGGCACGACAAAACTAGAGATTCTGGGTTCTCAACAACCCGTAGGGGGTCACTATCCCACAATTGGAGCCAGATGTTGAACCATTTTTTTTATCAGTCTAGTGTGATTTCTTTTACACTTTTCTTAGCCTACTTTTCTCTCTTCTCTTACATCAAAAAATTTCCAAGCGCTTAGTCATTTTCTGAAATATGAATGGGAAGTTGCATAACAATTCTTAAACTCTCTTTTAATTACCCAGGTTTGCAACCCTGCAATCACCAAAATACTTTGCTTTGTTTCCTTTTCCATTTTCTTTTGATACTTAGTCAATTTCAAGCGATGCATATACAAAGCTACTTACCATCCCTTAACTCTTTTTTAGGTCTCCACCTCCATAAGTCCGAAGGTCCGCATTCACTTCCCACTTTTCACTTATTTTCATACTTAGCCATATTTCTCATTACGGAAAGTATTTCCTTACTCCCCATCACTTTTCCATTGCTAGTAGGTTTGCACATCCACACGTCCGCAAGTCTACATTTCTCCCAACACTTAACCATATTAGCAATTTCAATGCAGGATTTGTCACCCTTTCCCGAAGATTGTTTCACAAGCATTTATGTCTGAAATCCCGCAACTCCGTGTTATACTCTTAGTATTTCTCATACATAATTTTACACCTCCATACTTAACACTTTCCATCCATAATACCATCACATCACCATTTCCTGTCAAATTAATTACCGCTTCCCTATTATCCGCCACACGTAAAATCATAATGTTGTTATCAATGCACAATGCATAGATTAAGGGTCRCAATAATTTCAAGTCCCATGATAAATGATGACATTTAAAGCATTATCCATGGTTGATTGAGTTACCAAGGCAATACGTAGTGGGAATTTAAATAAAATAAAAATGTCAACCTGTAAGTATCGATAGTAGCGCCACTTTTGTAAAAAGTAGAAAATATGTCAAGTAAGAAGAAGGACGTATTTTTTGGAGATACATTGAACACACTGGGTCACGAAGATCAACAGTTCCAATGGTCTAGGGCATACAAGTACTACAAGTCTCTTCCTCCAGCTGAGAAGAAGACAAACCTAATCTAGACCTTAGGAATAACATTGGTAGGATGTGTTCCGAAAGTAACTGATATGAAAGAGATTATTCAATGGTGTGCAAATAAATTTGTTTATGAATGAAGAGTAATTCAAATGCAGGGTCATCAACCCATTTCTCTAGCTCCTTCAAAATTTTCTAAAATGTTACGACTCCCTACACCAACTATGCAATTCAAGAGCGAGGAAGCTGATGAATTTTTGAAGCAGCATAAGGGAGGGAACAGACTGTTGAACAACTATTTGGAAGATCCAACCTGTAACCCTGGTACTTCTATAATTGAGGTAGATTTGCTAAAATACCCGTACATAGAATATGCTTGGTTATTTGCCTGCATTCTCAGTTTGGAAACTACTATGTATGTAACAAGAAATGTTATATATGCTATGCATTATGACCTGCATGAAAAAGTTATCATTGATTGGGGTTATCTCATTTCAAATGAAATTTCTTTCCAAATGAATAACCTAAAAAAGACCCATAATTTCGATATGGCTTCTTACCTCATTTTTGCCATTGTTTATGGCCATGTTTTTGAAGATTTGCCTCAGGAAAAACATGTGGATTTCAAGTTAGAACCAGTTTATGCATGGTTTTCAATTTTATACAGACATAAATACCAATACAGTTTCTACCCAGTTCACAACAATTTCATCTCAAAGTTCAAAAGGTTAATATTGGAACAAAGCACATCAAGGCTATCTTTAGAGGCAACTTCCTTCCTCACTGAAAAATGGATTTATGAGTTGTCTGGAGAATTCACTGTAATTAGAATATTTGGTAGTAAGGATAAACCTTTCCTTTTACAATTTTATACCTCAGATAAACTCTTTGTTGGAGAAGTATGCAGGCAATACAAAACTTGGGCCCATTTCTTACATGAGAAAAGGAAAAGATAGTTTATACCCTGCCATGGAAAATGGAGGATACTTTTTCCATTACAGTGAGTCAAACATAAACTCTATCCTTTCAATTTTTCCTTAGTCCATTTTATACTACAATCATTTGTCATCTTGCCTTTATCTTCTCGGTATTCTGTGGGATTTAGGCTGATTCTTGGTTGTCCTTCTTTGATCTTCCAGGTCCTTTCATTTTATGGTTGTTACACATCAAAATTACTCATTGCAATGATGGCTAAGTGTCGTCATTATAAATATTGCAAGTGTTGCATATTGGTCGCAAGTGTCGCTAGTGTCGCAAACATCATACTGCCTATGCCGTCCCTCTAATGACATCGTAAGGACACTAAGACACCTCAAAGACTAGTTTGAAGAAGGAAAATCAATTGACAGAAGAGTACAAACCTTGTGCCACTGAAAAAAGCCACTAAAACATCAATTTTTGGAAAGAGTGCTCCCCTACCTACTGACAGGGAGCGCTAGCACTCTGTACTCCCTTATAGAGGAGTGTTCCAGCGCTTTGTGCCCCTTTTGAGGGAGTGTTACTCCTTTTTGGGAAAAATTCGGTTTGTTGGAGGAAATCAGGGGAAAATACCCTCGATATCTGAAGGTAGTTGGGTTCGAATCTTGGGTCAAGGCATGATCCTAGGAGAGATCCAAAACTAAAGGAGAGGAATCCTCAACTTATCCCAAAGATCTCTCAAGTGGTTAGGCCTCTCCAAACCTATATAAGGAGGCCTCCTCATGGTAGAAGGAATGGATGGAGATTGATAATTACATCAAACTTATGATCTCATGAGTGAGATGTCATCAAAGCAATCAGTGGATATTACTTGAGCAAAGGGGTTGGACAAGGAGAATTGGAAGAAGTTGTTGCACCTTCATCAAAGGATTGTAAGTACTTTTACTTGTTCTCATTAATAATCAATGATTGGCCTGTTTCTTTCAAACTTATGTTTGTTCCATATGAGTTTGTATGTAGTAGATGGATCTATACTTGAGCTAATATCATTAGAGTAGGAAGTCCATTGTATCTTTGTTTTTCCTACAGGACCTATCAGGGAGCTCAAGTTCGAAGCTCAGCCAGGACTTTGCAAGGACAAACGTCACTAATAAGGTACATATATTTCTCCTTCTCTTTCATTTATTAGCATGATTAGATCTAAAAGGAAGTCAGTGTCCACGTTAAGCACTTTTCTTTCTTGGCCTTAGGAGTCTAGAGACCAAGAGGGAATCCACTTGTCCGCAAGGGGATTCACCTACAACAGAAATTGGTGACTCCACTGGGGAGGAGCTATGATTTTTGTTTCCTTTCCCAGATCTTGTTTTGGCCCTTTTCCCATTCATTTGACCTTCTCCATACTGTCTTTTTTATTCTTAGATTTGTTTGATTGCCTCTTTATTTCATCATGATCACCCTGATTGACTGAATTTCTTTGATTTTTTGAGTTTCTGGGCATTTTTCTGAGATTTTGAAGCAGAGCGCTCCCCTGCCCTTGTTATCAGAGCGCCAACACTCCCTGGTGGTCTTACACAGAGTGTTGGAACGCTCTGGTGCCCCTTATACCAGAGCGCTACCCCCTTTTCTGTGAAAAAATCTCTAGGTTTTCAGTTTCTAAGTTCAGTTTTTGCCTTTTGCATTTGCTCAGGGTCTCATACTCTCAGTCCATCTTGGTATTGGCCTTCAACACCCTATTTTATAAGGATTGATCTCTTCTTGTTTAGGAATTTGACATTTTCTTTCATTGCCTTGAAGTCACTCTTTGGCTTTGCTGACCTAGAGTTAACTTGTTGTTTTCTTATCCTTTATTTGACTAAGTGGAAGCTTTTGTGAGGAAATCCAAAGGTCTGTGAACCTTTTCATTTTATCTTTGAGGTCAATTTTCCATCATTTCTCTTTTGTTTCAGGTTTTTTGGTTCTTGTTTGCAAATTTGGTTATATTTGTCCTTCTTGTTTATTCACGACGAGAGTGTATTTTTGTTTTATGTAAGGTTTGCTTCTGTTTGTTTAATCCTGAAGTCTGATTGACATTAAGAATTTTTACATCTGATTATTATTCACATATAAGAAAAAGGACATATTTTAGTGATTGGTTTGGATATTAGAAGGCATTTTTGAAATTTTGAGCATTGCATTGGATTTTCTTGAGAAACAATTGATTGAGGACATTGCATCTTAGTGTTTTGATAGTGAAAAAAACTATTTCTCTTTCCCTTAAATAGCCATTCATCGAAAGACAAGACTGCTTATCATTTTCTTATGCATTTTTGGGAATTGAGTCATCATACCATCAGTTTCATTGTCATACACCCTTTGAGTAAAGAACAACTGCAAAATGAACGCTAATTAAAAATTATCTAGAACGTTTTGTTTTTGGGATCTTCCACCAACATTAGACTAGGATTAGCACTTTGGATTAGGCTGTGAGTACAACTCTCCAAAGTTTTCAAAATGAAAATTAGCATCCTGAGATATGGAGAGTCAAATCCAATTGTCGTATAGGCTTTCTGGGATCCCCCTCTCACACAGGGGTTACACACGAGGTTGCATTCAAGAGAATTATGGAGATTATCCCTCCGTGGTTCAACTATTTGTAGTGGTCGGATCGTATATTGGGGGTCACTTGAGGGTATACCCACGATTATGTGTCTGAGCCTCTCGAGTTGATTTTCGACTTGTTATCCTGCCCATACATTCGGATCGGACTGTCGACTGTACCCGCCCAGGGGCTGACTGCGAGTTGGTGTCCTTAGTTGCCATAATCTTTAGGTACTTACACGAGGTGACAGTGAAGGGAAGTCTCATTGTACCTGGAATAGACATCGGTCAAACTCACTCGGGCTCCTTAGAGGGTAAATCCACAATTACTACGTGGAAGCTTGCACCAAGGTGAAAGTCCGTTAAGCAGGTCGTCATTGTAATTGTTCCACCATATCCTAGCCCCTTCTTGACTTGATCACGTGACGTTGGATTTCATCACCAACTAGTACGATCATCGAGAGAAGTTTTGATTGCTTGGTTTTGATTCCTAGATTTTA
>SNQJ01S0149592.1:10847-29919 GCA_010110895.2 Picea sitchensis | reverse complement strand
TTCATATGCTCCTTCCAAGTTTTACTGTAAATAAGAATATCATCAAAGAAGACCAATACAAACTTCCTTAAGTATGGGTGAAAAAGTTGATTCATAGTTGCTTGGAAGGTAGTTGGTGCATTGGTTAGACCTAATGGCATGACTTTAAACTCATAATGACCTTCGTGTGTTTGGAAGGCAATTTTTTGTACATATTCTAATCTTACTCGAATCTGGTAGTACCCTGATCTTAAATCCAATTTTGAGAAGTATTTAGCTCCATGAGTTCGTCTAGTAACTCATCTATGAAGGGTATAGGAAATTTATTTTTATAGTTATTTTATTTAACCCTCAATAGTATATACATAGTCTGAAAGATCCATCCTTTTTCCGAACCATTACTACTGGGGCTACGTATGGGCTCCTTCTTGTCGTAATAACCCCACATTTCAATAGGTCTTGAATTAGCCTTTCTATTTATGTCTTATGGTGGTGAGAATATCGATAAGGTCTAATATTAATTGGTGTTGAATCTGGCTTAACCTCGATTATATGTTCTATGATTCTATTAGGCAGCAACTTCATATGTAAGTCTTGGAATACCTTGTCATATTTTTGGATTGATGTTTGAATCTCTGGATGTTGAGACTTGACTATTTTTGTTGTTAATAACTCCATCTGATGACAGTGTGCCACGTAAGCTGGTGCTCCTTTTCAAATTAGTTTCTCCATTTGTTGTGAGGATATAATTTGGGTGGGAGGCGGCTAGAATCCGTATAATTTGTATTGTCTTCCTTCCCATTTGAATTTTATAAACTGTTTTTGGTGATTTGTAGAATAGGTCCCTAGCATTTGTAGCCATTGAATTCCCAAGACGACGTCTACTCCTCCCAAGGGTACGGTGTAGAATCCAAATTCCAATTCATAATCTGCCACTTGAAGCTTGATCTTGTGGAATTTTCCTACTCCATCAATTTTTTTGCCATCTACCACCATTACTCTTATATCCACGGTCGGATATATGAATAGGTTTAATTTGTTTGCAACATTTACATCTATGAAATTATGGGTGCTCCCTGTATCGACTATAATGGTGGCATTTTCTTTTTTTATGTGCCCTTTTAGTTTTAACGTTTGCAACTGTGTTATTCTTGTTATTGTTGCCAAGGATATCTTGGGCATGGCCTCATCGATTTTTGTATTGGGGGCCTCACCTTCTTCTTCACTTTCGTTATCTAAATCACTCCCAGATGTGCTTGATTCTTTCTCTGCTTTACAAGAATACAATTTTTTATTGTTGCATTTGTGTCCAAGTGACCATTTGTCTCCACAATATCGTCATTTGCTTTCCCATTTTTTATTTCAGTCTTGATGATTGGCTTGACCTTATAGATTTTTAATGACAAAAATCAACAAGCTAATATTCTGTCAAACACTTACCAACCTAGAGATAACTGCCTTCATAAATTTCATAAATGCATAAAACCCACATTCAGAAATTACCATAAGCAAAAATACACATTACTAAGCAAAATAGCAGGGGAAATAACACAGTGGGCAGCAACCCATAACACACATAAATTTAGGCAAATGCCAAGGAAAACCCCAATGTGGGGAAACCCAACCAAAGAGAGAGAGATCTATTATTCAGCTTCAGGAAAGTACATATCAACAGCAAAAAAACATTTCTAGCCAAGGAAAATACCCCACAGAAATGCACCCTGACGCAAATCTATCCCACATAAATGCACTTCGTTTTTAGGTGCCAAAGGCCATCTCACTGGCTGTCTGACCTCCTCAGGTACCTGTTTCCATGCCAAAAGTCAATTGTCACGAAAATATTTTATGCTGACTGAGAAGCGACCACAAAAATCTAAATCTACCTCGAAAATCATGCCAAAAATCACCTCAATTTCCTTGCCAAATTCGTACGACTGTATGGATCCATACAAACATTGTTGTATGGATCCATACAGTACGACTTCCCATAGCAGAAAAATGTTTTTGGCACAAAACTTACAGAAATTTTTTCTTAGGAATCATGCCTTCTTTGTTGCTCACTTTCCTCTCCAAGCATGCTTTCAATCTCTCTCAATCTCCTCGATGTCTTCTCAATATTAAGGCATGTCTTGCACACTTTACTTAGTATTCTTTATAATGCGAAAATGACATTTTTCCCCCAAGTGTCTTTTCACCTTCCCACAACCCTAAATCCAAAAGTTCAAGATTAGATCTTTCCTTTTCAAGATCAAGGGGTCATGATCATTCCTCCAAAATGTCTCATTTTAAATTAAAGTGATTTTCAATTTCATTTTATTACTTAAGTGCTTTATGAAAATAAAGTCACTTTAAAATACAAGTACCGTAAAGAATCACTTTAATAAAAGAACCACTTAAAACAACTCTATAAAACTATTACAAAGTTAAGTGCCCGGTAGTGTAAATATTAAGGTAACATCCGCGTACAAGACTGGCTGTCACGGGAGTACCTCCCGAGCTAAAACTCTAACCTCCCTCTTAGCGAGGGATATTGCTCGTTGCCATATCCATCATCTGGTCCCATCCCACTGTGCTCAGTAGGAGCTCCCTCACAGACACCCGGAACCATCGCAACACACAGAATTCGAACTAGAAGATCTTCTCCTAGCAACTACCCAGAACCTTGAGCTCCTTGGAGAATACACTCCACCTTGAGGATTGGTTCGACCACACTAGTTGAGCCTTCTATCGGTGCTCAGAAGAGACTGGCTCTCTTCTCTGGGAATGCAAGAATGAAATCTTGGCGCCACCAGTCTCAGAAGCCTCCTCTCGGCTCCTCATCTGACGTTGAATCATACATCATAGGTTGTACTCTCAACATATACAACCTATTCACCAGGTTACTAATGTTGCAACTGCAAGGTCCACTCCCGCTTGTGAATAATGACATATTCTCTCTTGTACAATGTAATGTCCATCCTCCAAGGTTGAAATTGAGAGAAAGTTAACAAAATCAACCTGGAACAAAGAGAACTCCATCAAGCTCCAATAGTTCCCTAAACTTGAGTTGGAATATGACATTCCCAACTCCACATACAAATCTCACCATACCACCTTCATTTTCCACATGTCGGCCAGGACCAATCTCTAAGAAATCTGGGAATACTCGCCATATTCACGTCATGTGGCTAAAAGGCTCCCTTGTCACAATCATCGACCTCACCTATGAATCTCCGTGTTGATCTCTTGGAAAATAAGGTCCTTGAAAATTCCCTATGGAACTTTGAAGCAAAGTCCTCCATGGGCTGTTGTAGTAGTTGTCTAGAGCCCCTTCGACTCCTTCTTCTTCTTCTTCCCTCTCATGACAATGAGAGACAAGGTGCCCCAACTGGTTACAACAATAGCATCTGACTTTAGTCAAGTCCCTTCAGAAACTTCCTTTCTTCTTGCTCTTTGCAACAAGAGCAACATTCTCATCATTTCATGCATTTTCTATTCATCATTCGAGATCTTTCTGGATCTCCTCCCTAAATGAAATCATCTGATGCAGCTCAATTTGTGGTAGATGCTCCGCGTCCCACCACACACTCCACAAAGACTTCCCATTCTTTGTTGAAGCCATTTAAAACTATTCTCACCAGCTCAAAATACGTAATGACCTCTCCAACGGTTTGCCAACTCAACTTTAACTTGAGCCACCCAGGTAAAATAAGAAGACACACTCTCCTCCTTACCCATATTGGTATCATGCAGCTTAGCCTTCAAGGCCATCTTTGATTCCACCGTTCAACACCTCAAAACAAGTTCTTAGAATTGCATCACATCTCCTTGGCAGGTCTTTTTCTCAAACCAAGTTGTGTGATAAGGTGATCCTTCACCCCCATCCAGAATAATCCTCTGGGATTTGGCTTCCTTGGTCTCATTCAAGTTCAAAGCAACAGGATCTGCTGCGAGAGTTGCCACAACAAAATTGACATAGTTATAAATCTTGTTCTCCTTGAGAAAAAAATGACATCCATACCTTCCATTGCAAATAGTTGGAAATCCCATCCAGCCAATCCTGCATTATCTAATTCTTGCAACCATATTCCTTGTCACAACTCAGGAAAACAATCACACCCTTTTGCCCAAAGTCCACCTTAGCAATAGGAGACAAAGCTCGATACCATGTAGATTTTTAATGACAAAAATCGACAAGCTAATATTCTGCCATACACTTAGCAACCCAGAGATAGTTGTCTTCATAAACTTCATAAAAGAAAAACCCATTGAAATTACCATGGCGAGAAATACACATTGCTTCTAAGCAAAATAGCGTGAATAACAGTGGACAACAACCCATAACACACATAAATTTAGGCAAATGTCTTGAGCCAATGTGCAGGAAACTAGCGAGAGAGAGAGATCTATTATTCAACCGAGGGAAAGTACATATCAGCGACAAAAATACATTTCGGCCAAAGGAAAATACCTCCACAACAGAATTTGTCCCACATAAATGCAGCATAGTTTCGTTGCAAAATTATCTTGATTATGCGACCTCCATACGTGCCTTGTTTTTAGTGCTTACAGTCGGATGTCTGAGACTATTCCATCTGACCATAAACAACCACAAAAATTTTTGAAATCTACCTCGAAAACCATGTCTCAAAATGCCTTGATTTTCGTTGCCTTGCCAAATCATCAGGTCGATGGGACTATATAGACATCGTCTGTCTGACCTCCTATGAAAAATATTTGACCCCAAACTCAGAAAAGTTTTTCTTCAGGAATTGTGCCCTCTTTGCTCCTCACTTTCCTCTCTCAAGCATACTGAAAATCTCTTTCAATCTCCTCCCAATGTCTTCTCAACATTCGACATGTCTTGCACACTACCAATGCATTCTTTTATAAATCTAAGAATGACATTTTCCCTCCAAAGTCTTTTTTCACCTTCTCAACCCTAGATCCAAAGGCCCAGATTAGATCTTGCATTTTTCAAGATCGAGGGTCATGAGACTTATTTTGGAGGTCATGATCCATTCCCTCCAAAATGTCTCATTAAATTAAATTGATTTCTTTCACTTTATTACATAAGTAGCTTTATGAAAATAAAGTCACTATAAAATAAGTAGGTACACTTTATTAAAAGTCACTTTAATAAAAGAACCACTTAAAACAACTTTATAAACTATTACAAAGCTAAGTCGTGGTAGTGTAAATATTAAAGCTAACATCATACAAAACATTGTCAGTACCTCTTAGAGACTAAAAGCTAACGGATCTTCCCTCAAATGATGTGGTAAATACTTGTTAGGTTTATCTGTAGTGTATTTCTTTGTTCTATTGTCTGAATATTTATTTAACCTTTCTGGACTTGTGAAAGTTAGTTTATTGAACTTATTTTTTGTTCTATTAGCCTTGTTGTTTGTCTTGCATCCTCAATTGTTTAGGATTCCATAGTTTAATTCACTACGAATGTAATATTTTAGGACCACATTTGTACATTTTGATGAGCTGCTCATTCGTGAATCTGGATTGCCTTGTTTCTAGAACCTCCCATTCATGAGTATAATCATTTACATTTCCCTTATGTTTGAGATGCACAAACTTGTTATACAAGTCATCATCCTCTTCGTCATGGAATCTTTAAAGTAGGGTTGTTGTAAAATTCTTCCAGTGAAAGGAACATGCATCACATTTCCTAGACCACCAAAGGTACCAATCATAGCTTCTCCTTCTAAATTGTTAGAAGTTGTCATTACTTTCTCTTGTTCGCCTAGTGGGGGGTTTGATTCAAAAAATTCCATCCATTTTTCTTCTTTATCAAACAACTAGCTCCTTGATGGTCCTTGTTGTCATACTTTGGTAACTCATTTTTAAATTTCCGGTAATCTCTATCGTGGAATCTGGGTGTGTGTATATTTCTAAAAAAAATTCCTAAAGGAATTTCACAGTTTCTATGATTTTCTAAGAATTTGTTTCGGTGATTTTGGACTTAGTGGTGGTCTTCGGTAAGCTAAGAGCTCTGCGAATAAGGCCTCGACAAGTTCCATTAATTGTTCAATTTTTTTTCACTATGTTCATCAAGTCTTATTTTTGTTTCAATTTTTATTGTTTTGAACACCAATAATCTTTCTCCTTGTTGTATTAACCGATCAATTTTGCTGTCGATATCGAGTAATTTATCGATTTTTCATTCATGTCTTTTTGTTTTTATTCCACATTGTTGGTGTTATCTCATGCCATTGACATCATCTCTACATTTTTTTACGTCTTATTTTATCTCATCATTGTTAACCATTTTTTCTAACGTTCTTGAAGAGATCTCCCTTATACTTTTTCTTTTTTTATTTAATTATTTTTTTATATATATAATAATAATAATAATATAATTATTATTATAATATACTTAATATTTATTATTTTATAAAGTCACCACGAATAACGATGGTGGTTGTCATTAGAAGGAGTGGATGTAGCCGAGTAGCGATGATCCAAAGCGAAGGGCCTTGATTGGATAAGGAGCCGGATTAAGATAGGGCAGGTAGGTTGTGAGGTGTTACATGGGAATTGAGTGCTTGGCGGGGGACATGAAGTGTGTGATGGTCTGAAATTTTGTGTGTGGGAGAGTGTGTGAGTGTGAGGTGTGAGAGGGGGGGAGGAGGGGATGCGGGAGTGTGAAATGCGGGACGGGATAATGCGGGAGTGTGAATGCGGGAGTGTGATGAGGTAGTGTGATGGGTTATGGGATTTGAGGGAAGGGTTACGGGATAGGAATAGGGGGGCGGTTGGGGGAAATTTTAATGGTAGGAAGCTAGATCATAAGTGTGGAAGTGGAAAATTTAATGGTGGAAGCTGGATCAGAATGAAAGCTTTGATACCAATGTAACATAAAAACTCTTATTCATAAATGAATATTTCCGAGTATTGATATTTAATTGAATAGATAGATGATTATGATTACACTACCCTCGTGACAATTTCTATATAGCATTGGCTGAAATTCCGCAGGCGTGTGAGGAGGTACGTGCCTCTTGATAAAGAGGTACATGCCTCTTGATTTAATTAAATGATATTAATTATTATTACAATTACCCTATATTTATTATTTTATTTTATGTTTGTAACAATTGTCTTCACTATTATGGTGGTAGACCTGCCTCCAACATACGAGGTTGTATTAGGAAGGGGCGGTCCTCTAGTAGTTGGGGTCCTCATGAATAGCGAGAGGCCTTGATGTTTCTCGAGAAATAAATAATGGAACAATGGTAAGGGTCCTAGAAATAAGAAAACCTTTTCATGAAAAAGAGAGAATGACGATGAGAAATTATCTTCGCGCGATGGAATATAGGAAACTATGTTGTCTTTAATTCATATTAGATTTGCACTCAAGAACAAAAAAGAACAATACTCTTTCCAAGGGTACTAGAAAATGTCTTTTGATGGTGCATGTTCAAATGAAGGAAATGGAGCTGGAATTATTTTTAGAAGCCCTAAAGATGTTATACATCCTCATGCCATAAGACTTGGATTTCTATATAATATGGCTGAATATGAGGCATTAATTCAATGGATGATCATTGCCATTCAAATGAAGGTTGAACACTTAGTAGTTACTAGTGCTTCTGAATTGATTATAAATCATATAAAAAAAAAAAAGTGAAGGGAGAAATTGAAATGTTACGCCGAAAGAGTAACGAAACTCATGAACTCTTTCAAATGTTTCAACCTATCATTTATCCCCATAGAAAATAATAAAAACGTTGATGCATTAGTAGTCATCACATCCTTGTTTAAAGTTGAAGATTTGCAACAAGAAGGCACTTACCATGTGAAGACTATTTTTCGACCATCAATCCCAGATAATCAAGAACACTTACAAGTTTTTTGAAAATGATGAACAAATGGTAATTTTTTCTGAGATGATGACACCATAATTGTAGAAGATCCAAAAGAAAGTTAGAATCTGCAAGAAGAAATTCAAGAAGAAACCATCTTCTCGAAATATGTGGGTTTGGAATCCCTTTTTATAAGATATGACCAAACCAAAATTTCAAAATTGCTTGAAGAACCTTCTGTTAGAAAAGTTCAAGAAACGTATTGTTAGAATATGATGGATGTGCTGGATTTAACCATGACGATATCCTTGTGTGTCACCCAACCATGGGCGGAAGCCACCCCTCGAGCACCTTAACCCTTGACCAAGAATGTCTAGAAACTGAAGCCCTAGGCTAGATGGCCAAACAAGGTGTACACCTTTCTCGAGATGCTTGCACCAAACAAGGAGTTGATCAAAGAGTCCAAACCTAGCCAAGAGATAGTCTCCAAGCCAAGCGAAATATGCTAGTTCTGGCCGGCTACAACAACATCTCTCAAACACTTGTGCTGTGGCCAATTAGATTAACAAGTGTTGCCAGAGTTGTGAGAATGCACTGCCAAAATGGTGACATCCTGTATTTACATATAAATCGTAGCCCTCGGACGACTTTTCATTTTGGGTACTAATTCTTTTGTATATAATATTTCTGGTAGGCTTCTTCTCTTGGAGGCTAATAACCTAACCACAAAGTCATTCCTTGAGCCGACTTGTATTCTAGGTTCATATCAACAATCAATTAGGGTTTCTTCTTACTTCCCAAAATATTCTATTAACTCGTCAGGGTTTTACATGGGTAAATACCTCCTGCGGCCTCATATCAACACTCCTCAGCTAGGAGGTATTGAAGGTAATGGTCTTGAGCACAAACTTACCATTCACCCGGTAGGAATGTCAACATAGTCATATAGACTATCTCATGATTAGATGCTAGAACCATCATCATATCAATGTCATCAAGCATCATCTCTCAAAACCATACTCCATTCGAGTAATCAAACATGATGTTGGATAGATCCTCCTCCATATAGGTATTAGGAAAGAACCATTCTTCTAATTTGGACATATGTCCTAGAAAGAGTAAATGTCTGGACCATTTTCCTTTGAAATCTCACGTCAAATTGATCATCCATCTAGTGATAATCATTTCCACTGCTTGTCGGTAGTCTTCAAGGCAATCTTAACAATATCATTCAATAGAACTGTCAATCCGATGAAGTAGTACTCAACTACAATCGGTATTTTCTACACACCAAGTAACACAAAGATACTTGATCAATGACATATAATCTCGGTGGAACACAATCCACCACAATAGCATACATCTTTGACTAGAGACATCACAGTCTCCATAACAATCATCTAAAATCAACCTGCAAAAAAATAATGTTATGATATAAAATTGAATCATCTCGACCATTCTTCTACCATCTATGAGATCTGGAAGAGCGCTCACCTTCTCAGAAGGTCAAACATCAATGATGAGGCTATCTGGTTATTCTTCTCAAACAAGGAACAATCGCATCCTAATTTGAGACACGGACCATTCCTATCACGGGCCATTTCTCCCAGAGCACTAAACCAAATTACAACCTGGAACAATGAGTCACTTCAGAGATGTTTGTCCTTGATTGTTGAACTGGACCATTCAACCTATCGGGCCATTCTCGATTGCACTAAAGCAAATTTTAACTTTGGAGAATGAATCGCCCTAGAATGGTGTCAGGGACCATAAGGAAATGGTGTCCACTTTCAACCTCAAAATAGATACTTCTTTGAAAGCGCCCCTGGTAGGCTAAAAGAATGATTGTTGATGAAGCGGGAATGATCTTCTTGACCACTTCTAAAGTGGCCGAATCCAAGAAGAGACTATCCCTAGACCATTCTATATTATTCCACAGAATCGTTGTCTATGGTACATCCATCAATCCATCGAATCATTTTCATGCATGAAAATGATCATTTGATCTGAGCCCGATTTTCGGCTGGAAAATGCTGTTAGATGGAAATTTCAAAACACTTTCAGTGGAAGGAACTATAAAATCTGAGACCATTTTCTAGCGATAAATCGTTGTCCATAAATCAATAGCACATCAATTCTCCCTCCCAGCACGAGTCATCTTCTTTTCCAATAAGGGAGAATGGTCTTCCTGAACTCCATCTTAGAGAATGCAAACTTTTTCATTTTGGATAGAGACTTTACCAAAATGTTTGCTATCTTCTCATCTGTGGAGATATATATGATGGAGAACCACTTTTCTCTTTTCTGGACTTCATCAGAGAGAATGTAATGCTTGATCTCAAATGTAGTTCGGTCTTTCACGGAATTCTTGGTTTTCTCGAGAAAGGCTTCATGTAGCTTCGATCAATGAAGTATATCATTGTTGATTTTATCTTTGTTTTCTACCTTTAGCTCATAACATCGTGTAAGGTCAAAACTAAACATATCCAAGTGGTATTTCATACGCCATCATGAGAGTTTGTCATGGATTAACCAACCATCATCTGACTTCTGAGTAACCATTACGATACAATATCTTTCGGTATAGGAGTCTTCACCATGTTTAGCGTGTGGTGGGTTCTCCGCAAGTTGTCTTCTTCCATCTACATACAAGGGTCTCTTTCAGGTATACCTCAAACTCCGAAAGGTTTGCTCTACGTAAACTCTTTTTTCAATTGATACGGAAGCAGTCTCTCTGATTCATCGATGTCGAAGATTGGCCTTGGATATTGGATGATATAATGAAGCTCATAGCAAAGGTATATTTGGATTCTTTGGAACAAGCAATCCTTTGGAAACCCCTAGTTACGGATCCATGATGCTTGCTATTCTTCATCACAGCTTCGAGTTCTTCCTACTTGATTTCTTTTGAGTGAGGTTCAGTTAGGCAGTAAGTCTTTGTGATTCTTGATAAAAGGAAGCGGACATTGCGGATTTTCCTTCTCTCTTGGAATCTTCATGTTCTTCCTCATGTTTTTCTTTAGCTCTTAGGTCCATGGAGTTTTCTATAGATAACGTACCGAAAGATTCAACTAACTACATCCATAGGATCATGGATGTGGATGGAAAACCATGGATACTTTCAGGCTTCTCTTCAAAAAGGTCTTATTCTAAAGTCAAAGCTGAACCGCATCTTTGCTTTTTCATGGTTTGCTAAAGCCGGATATATACTTCATCTTCAATGGATCATAGGATTAGCTCCTTCCTAAACCTTGCTTCATATGAGTGCATGTTTTTCTTTTGGATGTATATAATTAACTCCCTCCATCATAACATAATCCACGCTTCCATCCTTATTGTATACACCCAAAGTGTCATGAGTCTTTCTCCAATTTCCTCTTGATTGTTGACTTCTTTGTCTTTACTTCTTTTAGGTTTATTTAAGATTGATTATGATTTGGTTTATCTTACGATTGTTGTTATTTGTGTAATAACTTTTACATGGGTGTTTGATGTACTTCATCCTTTCATGTGTATTGTCGAACTTGTGATCATAATGTCAACAATCCTTATCTTGTTGTTCTTCCATAGGTATAGTTTCTCTTGGAACATATTATCTTCTAAGAAATAGATATACCAAGATATATGCGAGACTTATACCAAGTATGTACAAGAACTATGAAAGAGCTCTTGTTACTTTTTTTAGAAGAAGAAGTTTGTTTATCCTGCTTGGTCTTCCTTGAGGGGTTCCTTTCTTGGCAACTGATGCTTAGTGTGTCTCCTTCATTTTCTTTATGGCACCGAGACAATGATTCTTGTAGTGACCATATTTTAAAATGAGTTGAAGCATTTTATTTCCGACATATCCTTCTTTTGATTTGGCTTCCTCCTTGAAGCAAGCTTCCTTTTTGTTCCTAAAAATTCTTGAATCTTGTTGTGAAGGAAAACTTGATCATCGTGCTTCTTTTGAGGCTTCTCTTTGCACTAATCCTTGGTCTTCTTGTGCACAACAAGTCAAAGTTCTTCAAATGTAAGGATACTCCTTCCTTGTGTTCATACTTGCGGAAAATGCATCCCATGTCTTGGGAAGAAGACCATTGATACTATATTTTACGAGTTCCTTCTCTGAGATGATCTCTTCAATAGCTTGTAGTTACGGTCTCTTAAATTTGAGAAGATCCTCACAAAGTATGATGTTATGTTGTCATCATCATTCATTTTTCATATCATAGAGCTCATTCTTCAAACACATAACTTGTCCAATGTTTAGCGAAAGAGTTTGTTGGGGAGCGCTCTCTTAACTGAGAGATCCTCACAAAGTATGATGTTATGTTGTCATCATCATTCATTTTCATATCATAGAGCTCATTCTTCAGACTCATTACTTGTCCAATGTTTCTAACTGAGAAGAGGTTTGTTAGGGCATCGTACATCTTCTTAGATGAGTCAAGATGGGAGATGTAGGGTATCAAGTGGTCTTTTATAGAATCCACTATGATACTCATGGAATTCATGTCATTGTCTTTGAACTTCTCCATAACTGCAATGTTCTGTGATTCCTTCTCTTTTCCTTCTTCAAACTCTGGTTCCATGATCTTTTCTTTCACGATATCCAACACTTTATTCTTATCAAGGATGAGGTCAATCCTTGTCTTCCACACTCTGAAGTTAGAAGCTCCATCTAACTTGTTTTCTGACTTCATAGAGTGAGTCATGGTTGCCTTGACTTGGTCAACCCTAGATTTGACCAGAAACTCAAACTTGACATCTTAGCTTGTTGAGAGTACTAGGAGGTGCGCTAGGCTAAGGCGCACTGGTCTATCCAGAAATTAGGTCAATCCCTTCACTTAAGGTGCCTCAACGAGAGGGTTAGGGTTTCTACAACTGCACCTACTAGTAACCCTAGCGACAGTGCTTTGGTGATTGCTCCTGCTATAAACCCTAGCGACAGTTCTTCAACGAGCTTAATATCCTTATGGCTATGCTCCCTTCCAGTGGTTAGACTGAATGAAGGAGGTGTGGGCCCATAACCTATTAGAATATGATGGATGCGCTCATTTAACCATAGACAATATCACTACTATCACCCAACCATAGGCCGAAGCCACCCTCCGAGCACTTTAACCTTGACAGAGAATCATTTCGAAAGCAAACCCTAGGCTAAATAGCCAAACAAAGGTGGCACACCTTTCTCCAAGGATAGTGCACCAAACAAGAGATAATCAGAGATTCCAAACCACAACCAAGAGATATTCCAAGCCAAAACCAAAATATGCTAGCTGCAACAACAACTCTCCTCCAAACTTGCGCACAACTAGCCAACTGCAGTGCGCACAAGTGTTACTTCTGCAGTTGTGAGAATGCCTGCCAGAATGAAGACTGGCCTCCTGTATTTATACTAAATCTGGCAAACTGCCTGGGCCAACTTCTCATTCTGGGTACTAATTCTTTAGTATATAATATCTCCTTTAGCCAACTTCTTCTCTTGGAGGCTGATAACCTAATACAAGTCATTCCCTTGAGCCGACTTGTCTTCTAGGGTTATTAACCAATCAATTAGGGTTTCTTCTTGCTTCCCGAAACATTCTATTCTCGTCAAGTTTACACGTGGAGGTAAATACCTCTCGCAGCTACCATAATATCAACACATATAAGATAAACATCGGTGCTCTTGAATAACCAAAATATATAAACTTGGGTACCGGTTGTACTAAAGAAGAAAGGGAGAAGTATACTACACTTTTCAAAGAATTTCAAGATGTGTTTGCACAGAGTTACAATGAATTAAAGGAATATGATAAATCAATATTCCAACACATCATACATGTTAAAGAAGGAGGAAATCCTTTTAAACAAAATTTGTGAATAATAAACCCCAAGATAAAGCCTCTGGTAAAAATAGAAATTGAGAAATTAGAAAAGGAAGGCACAATCGCTCCTATTAGACATTAAGATTGGCTTTCAAATCCAGTAGTGGTTAGGAAGAAAACTGGTGAGATCCGCTTATGTGTTGACTTTAGAGATCTTAATAAAGTCAGTATAAAGGATAGTTGCCCATTATCAAAATTATATGGAAATGCTTCTTTAGCAAGTCACAGGGTCCACATTAATGTCAATGTTAGATGGGTTTTCAGGATACAACCAAATTATTGTAGCGGAGGAGGATAGGCCAAAAACAACATTTGTAACACCTTGGGGAACATATGGATATATTAGAATGCCATTCAGATTAAAAAATGCAGGTGCTACTTTCCAGAGAGCCATGTATCATGCTTTTAAATATTTTATAGGAAAATTCATGGTTGATTATCAAGATGATTTAACTATCTACTCAAAATCAAGGGAGATACACCTCATACATCTTAGAAAGATATTTGAGAAGTGTGGAATATATAGAATATCATTGAATCCAAAGAAATGTTTATTTGTTGTAACATAAGGAAAGTTTTTAGGCCATGTCGTGAGCCCACTTTCCATGCCCGGAGCCCACTTTCCACACCAGAAAATTACCAATGATTGGAAATATTTGCAAAAACATTCTTCATTGGATAGAGGCATTGGATATGATTTTGTTTGGATTCCTATCTCAATCGATAATTGAATTAGGAGCAATATACTTATCTACCAGGATACACCTCCACATGCTATCCTTGGTTAAGAAAACCCAAAGAGACTTGGCCACAAGAGACTGTCTGAACAAGGATATATCCTTAAGCCCCCATCCTCCAAACTTTTTAGGTTTAGAGAGTATCTTCCAACTTACCTTATGAGACGCCATATATTTTGTACTACCATTCCACAAGTAATTGAAATAGAGCTTCTTGATTCTATTCAATATGTTTTTTGAGATCTTGGCCATCAGATGCTAATAATTGAAATAGAGCTTCTTGATTCTATTCAATATGTTTTTTGAGATCTTGGCCATCAGATGCTAATAAATAGATATTACTTCTATAACTGACGTAATGAGAACCAAACACTTCCCCTTGAAATCCACCTATTGCATCAGAGGTTTATACGTTTCTCAATTTTGTTTAACAACCAATGCCAGTTTGCAATGTTATATTTGTTTGGTTTAAGACTAAAACCTAGATATTTAAATCCTTCCTCCAAATTGCATGTTGGAAAGTTGAACACATTAGTCATCTTTGACCTCCGATTCACATCGAGCTCTGGAAGATATAAAGTCGACTTGGCAGCATTGAAAATAATATTTGTAGCATCATAAAACAGATTCAATAATTCCTTGAGGGCTCTACTATTAGCTCCCACACAATAACAAAATATAAGTACATCATCAATGAAAAGAAGATGGGACGATTTTTTATTTCTTCCCATAAGCAAGCCTTTAAGTCTACATGAATGAAGGGCATCTAAAATAGATCCGCTTAGACCGTCCACTAAAAACAAGAATAAAAAAGGAGAAAGTGGACACCCCTGACTAAGACCACGAGTTGGATTGAAGAAAGGTAAACCTACTCCATTTATCAACACCACAAAAGAGATTGAACATAACATGGGCCATTATCCACTTAACCATGCCAGGTTTGAAACCAATATTGAAAACAAGTAGTCTAAGATATAACCACGAAACTCTATCGTATGCCTTGGCCAAATCAATTTTTATGACTAAGACTGATCATTTGAGAGTTTTGATAGAATGAATGCCTTCTTGGGCATAACCAATAGCCTCGTGAATGAGGCGACCATGCACAAAACGAAATTGATCTTGGGAAATAACATTAGATAGAATCGATTTGATCCCAAATGCTATTATCTTAGCCATAATCTTGTAAAGCCCGTTACATAGAGCAATAAGCTTGAAATCTTCAGATAAAGCAGGGAAATCTATCTTGGGAATGACAACTAGGAACGTAGAGTTTATACTATGCAAACAACTGCTACATCTATGAATCTCTTCCAGAACACGAAGAAGACACGTCCTAATAATGTCAAATAAATCCTTATAGAAATCCACATTCCACTTGTTCGGGCTTAGAATTTTATCCATCTTGAAGCTATCAATTATTGCTTATAATTCTTCTTTTGATATTTCATGAAACAAGTCCCATTTATCATCTTCCTCTCCCAATCTGAGAAAGAAGGAAATCAATTTTGAAATCCCCCCCACCTTTGCATGTGGAGGCTCCCTAAATAAGTTATTAAAATGCTCTACTCCAAGAACAACTAATTGTGAAAGCCTTGAACCTTGTTGCCATCAACATCCTTTAACTCCCATATCGAATTATAATTACCCCTGTGATTGGCATAATTTTGATTTTTTTTTTTTTAGTTTTGATTCCCATCTAAAAGCCATAGAACTCGACTTTTCAACCTCCAAGTCTTTTCATGCTCCACAAGGATAGAACATTTCCTAACTTCCAAAGAGTGACAAGAATCCAAAACCTCTCGTGACCATCGTCCAAGTTGAACCTACCCATAAACATCTTCCAACTCAAATTTTGTTTGATGAATGCCTTGATCCATGACATTTATTCTTTCCCTTGCCTAGACTGAAACAACTCATTTAAGATGATGCAAAGCTGCAAAAAAATGGGAGCTATCTATTTCGTTGGAATCCCCCTGGAAGTGCATCCACTTATCCTTGACTAACAATCGAAACTCCTCCAACTTTGCACGAGAAGAGTTGTATTTGAAGGGAGAACCGAGATTCCTGGATGGATTATCTATATCAAGATAGATTAGAAAATGATCCAAGCACCTCACCTTACCAACCCAAGATCGAATAACACCAACATCCTGAATGAGACTATGATGTATAAAAAACAGTCTAATCTCTTTGCAATCCCCTCTATCTCACTTCTCTTATTACTCCACGTGGGCGATATTACAACTGGTTCAACATCGACAAAGCCTTCAATTTCAAATTTGTTGAGAAAAAAATTAGCTAAGTCATCATCCCTGGATGAAGATCCCCATATTGCCTCTCGGCTCAAAGTGAGATTCAGATTGCCTCCAATAATTAAAGACTTAGATTGGATGCAAGAAGATCCTAATACACAATTCCAAAATTCCTCTCGTCCCACATAGGGCCCATAAATATTTAGTAGAGAGAAAGAGTGGTCCAAGGAATTACTATACAATTCTGTGAACAAACTAGACAAAAGAGAAAAACAATTATGAATGACATAGTTTGCATTGAATCCCATTAACAAACCACGAGAGAGACCCATCACATCATTTTCCAAAAAGGTCCAACCCGGGAAAATCTTGACTAACTCGGTAATGATTGCGTAACTTAGACCCACAAGTTCATGAATGAAGATCACATCCGACTTATTTAAACCCACAACCTTTTAAGGGAAAGTTTTTTGGCCCTTCCGCCGAGGCCTCACATATTTGCCGACAATATTTTCATGATGAATGAATAAAGGGGTTACATCTTGCTCCAAGGACCCCTGAGATGAGCCTTTATCGACCTTGTGAGATCTCTCGAGAAGCCTGCTCCTGAGCATGTTTAATTATTGACTTCCGACCAACTTTTGTCGGACCAAAATCTTTGAGAACATAAGATTCCAACCCCCTAGAAGACAAAGAAACAAGGTCATGTGACCTAGGTCAGAGGTTGTAAGGTTACCTCCCTTAGGAAGAGGATGAGGAAACTGACTCATCCAACTTCGGTCTTCATGGAATATCCGAGTGATTTGACTCTAGGTCCCTAGACAAGTCCACCCTTGAAGAAAACCCTATGAGAACCATCTCTGACTTGAGCAAAGATTCCCCCCTCATGGTGGACCCAACAACAAGCTCAACCTTAATGACTTCCAATCCCTTTACGGAACAAACATATTGAGAATCAAGATGAGAAGAAGGTGAAATAAGAGACTTACTTGGATTTGACTTGAGATGCAAAGCCATCCAGATTGCTTCTAGGTTGGACCATTGCGAAGGAGAGAGATCAAGGTCATCCCAAAAAACATCCTCTAGAAGGCCTTTACCTGGCAGGATCGAACCCTTTGGCTCCAATTGCATTGATTGCTCCCCCTCTAAAACCCCTTGGTTATGACCTAAAGGTTCCTTCAAGCAACTCTGATTTGAGACCTCGCATGTCATCTTCTAAATAGGCATGGAAGGCAACTTTTCACCTTGCTGAGATTGAGGATTGTGATTGGACGAGGCCTTTTATACTGTTTGTTCTTAGGCCGATTTTGAGTCTTTAGAATGAAAAATAAAATCACAATTGTTCATAACATGATCCACTTTGTGACATTGAACACAACAAAATGGAATATTGACGTAGTCCAAGAGTTGGGTATACCTTCTCTCAGCCAACACGAAATCTATTGATTCGAAAATACCATTCCTTGGCTTTAGATCAACTAATATCTGTGCAACCGAACGGACCCCACTGGATTTATACCTCTCATCCATGGAAATGAATAAACCTAAAACTTCACCTATGGCCTTAAGCCCACAATCATTCCAAAATTCTAAAGGAATATTTGACAACTTTATCCAAGTTGGCTAGCTTGACAAAGTATCCTCTTTGGCATTAAATAAGGGATGCCAGGGCTTGGTAGCAAGCAGGTGCTGGCCCATATACCAATGGGATGAAAGAATTTTAGAAGTATCAACTTTCCCACAAAAAATAATCCTAATCCATCCACATAAAAGCATATGGTAGATAGGGACATAACTCGACACAAGAGCCCAAGTCTCCTCCATCCATGAGCCCATTGAAGCAACCAAAACCCATCTGCCACAAAACTTCCCTACAATTGCAAACCCATCCAATTTTTCTATTTGGGCTACCCTTAAATCCTCGCCTACAACCAAGGATATTGTTAGAAAAACAGGACCGTGGAGCAATAAAATAAAACAAATGCGAAAACAAAACACAGAAGCTACACAATACAATAGAGACACAGATTTACGTGGTTCACCCAGTGTGGGCTACGTCCACCAAGGAAATTGCCAGGTCCTTCCTTTATTATTATCCAGCATATGAAGGGATACAATCTACATCAAACCCGCTGTAACTTCCTCTTCTTTCTCTCACAGTCTCCTATCTCAGAATACAATATTTGTCATCCAACATAGCCGTAATACATTTCCCTCATAAAAGAGGGTTGCCTTCTAGGGAAAAAAACCCTAACATAATCTCTACCGTTAGATCTGTGACCTTATAATGAACGGTCCAGATTTACAATGAAATTACAATATACATTTACAAGGCAATTTCCCCCCCCCGGACCCCGCAGAGGGGGTACCCCCCCTCTGCACTCCCCCGCATGGAAGAGTGTACATACTTCTGGGGTGTAAATACTTCATGGGGTATAAACACGGCTGAAAGT
>SNQJ01S0149591.1:9373-23347 GCA_010110895.2 Picea sitchensis | reverse complement strand
AGGATTCACAGTGAGGTTAGTGTCACCTAATTGTTCTTTGATATCAGAGAAGTCTAAAGGTTGACCCCACGGATGGTTTGGTTACCTAAGACTAGCTAAGGCACTATGTGTTTTAATAAGAGATTGACGAACGATCTCTTGGAAGTCACCACCTGTAGGATTAGGGGTTGCTCGCTCAACTGTGATATGTGGATCGTTGGTTGAAGTAGTTGTTGTTTGAGGGGGAATATTATCATCTGAACGGCTTCTAGTCACTATAGGTGTGCGATTAGGTGGTGGAGGAGTCTTGCGACCGCCTCGTGCCATTAATTAAGTTCAGGCCCTCCTTCTAGCGCCATTTGTTGATGGGCGAAATTGATTGTCCGTCAACTGAGAGAGTGGAACCGGTCCGGGGTTGTCTAAATAACTCAAGCCGTTTGGAATGGACCACCCTGACGGGTTTAACGGCTTCATTGGACGTTCTAAGGTTCTAAGAAAACCAAAGAGAAAACTAATCTAAACTAAATAATCTAACTATAACTAAACAAACTAAACTAAAACTAAACAAAACAAACTAACTAAAACTAAATAAACACAAACTAATCTACTAATCTAATTAAAACAAACTACTAAATAAATTAAACTAAAACTAAATATAAACTACTCTAACTATTCTATATACAAACTACTAATTACTATTACATTAACTCTAATAATTAACTATCTAATTACTAATTGAATTACAACTTATTCACAAATGTACATTATCTACAACTTACAGATTTGAATAAAACCTGTAAAAATCATTTGCAATCTGTCCTACAACAGAGAAAGGTATTTCTTTTTTGACTTTATAATTTTATAAACAAGAAATAAAACTTACTGAAATTAAACAATCTAATATACTAAAACACATATATATATCTAACTAAACTACTAATAATATACTAAACAAAAATATGACTAATTGACCTGGAAACGCTCCCAATTTGTCCTGTGTATGATGACTTTGAAGCTGGTCGGAGGAAGGAAACTCGCACCGGTTAATCCAGAAACTTCCCGTAAACGATAGGTTGTGCTGCTCTTTGAGTTGTTTACAGGACAAACAATACATAAAAAAAATCATAACAATTATATGATTTATAAATCTCTGCAATAAGGGAAACCTGTTATGCAAAAAATTATAATTGATAATTCAACTTATGAAGAAGAGAAATCTATCATTCACAAACTGAATTAAACAATTGCTATGTTTTCTTATACACTTGGAAGAAATCAGATATGGATTATAGTGGTTAAATTATCTCATTTGCAAAAATATTAATATAGCTAAAGTAGTCATTAACCAAATGCAAATAGATACACAAGAACATGAACAAAATATTGATATTATGAAAAGCTGAAGCTGTAGAAGAATATCAAATTTTGTCTCAGTCTGTATTAAAATTCCATATCCTTGTTCTCCCACGATTGAGGATGATGTTATTACAAAAATAATGAGTATATATAAGTCTTTCCACAGGGTAAAACCTCCCTGTGGATAATATCAAACTATTTACATAATCTGGGAAAATATCCCCAAGATCAACTAAACTAGGAAATTAAAATGCAAGTAAAATATCTCAAATATCCTCTAACTACTCATCAAATCCAATGCCATTTCGAATTGACCTGAAATGGACCATAAATCACAAATTAGAGATATATTTTATTAATAAAACAATAAAAATTTGATTCTACAGACTTAGCTACAGAATCATCTGATTCTGTAGCTAGTCTAAAATAACATACAGGATCAGAATTGAAATCAAATCAAATCTTTTAAAAGAATTAAATCCAATAATCTTCCAATGATTACTTGAAAACGAATCAAAATGATTTTATCATTCATCATTAAACAGGATCAAAATGATTCAATTGAAAACAGAGATAGGAATACTCTGTTCTTCTGTTACCACAAAATCGAGCAAATGAGTCACAATCGAACAACAATAAGATTGTTTCATATCCAATTGAAAAATATATCATATGTAATTGTTGAACAATAGATACAATCCGATCCAACAAAATCACTTTCCACTTGTTATAGTTACAACGATATAGCAAAAGATTCATATCGTTTAATCAAATACAAATATAGAAAGACTGTTTTGATTATGGGTAAATGAAATCATACGTAACAGCATCAATCAAAGAAAATTTGTCATAGATTTCGATCGTTGATCCTTGCACAGTCAACAGACAGGATCGATTAATTATGATCACAACCATAATAGAATCGACAGAAGTGATAATTGTAAACTGGGCAAACAATCGAAACAAATCATGACTGAGTTTAATATAGAAATAAATCGTGAATCTAGATATAGTCAATCTCATTCTATGAATCAAATTCAAACAGAGTATCCATTGCCATTACGAATCCAACTGATAACATGGTCGAGCTAATAGTAAACCAATGCGAATTAACCGGCTGGGTTTTTATCATAATCGTTATGAATTGAATCTATTCACGATTTGGGTGTGTTTGCACAGAGTCGCATTGGAAATGATCCGGATTGTATTCCTGTTCCCCGAAAGTTATATGGGACATAAAACCGTAACAATTAACCATATCAAAATTGTTGCCAATCATAGCGTATGCATTATAACGAAATCAAAACAAAATGCGATTGTGTTCTAAATTGGATATGGGAAACACTTCCTGTCTTGAATAGGTACAAACAGATTCAATTGATAGCAGAGAATTCATTTTAATTCAATCAAACAAATCAAATCCACACCAAGATCAATCAAATCGATGAAAATCCAATCGAAGCTAAACTGGGAAAATGAATTTCCATTTAGTCAAAGCAAAGCTATGTATAGAATGCATACAATGTAATTGAGCCAATCAATGTTGTAAAGAGAACTGTTTAAAACCGAATTCAAATCGTTATATAAACAAGTGATATTGAAATATACCTGTGTGATGACGAGACTGCTCAATTATGCCAACTTAGAATTCACGACAGTTGTGGCTGATTCCACATTTTTAAACAAGATGGAGACTGTCGTCCTTTGTTTCTTATCAGTGGCTTGTAGCTTAGCCCTTTGACTGGTAAGCAGTGCAACCTAGTCCTCCAAAGAGTGAATTCTTGACTAAAGAATAGGAACATCCAGATAATATCGCTCTAACCACGAACTGCATTGATCACAGGGTGGCAATGGGATTTTAGACAGAGCAGGAGAGGGTTTGGATAAATGACCAGGGGCTTCACAAGGCAACTTAATGCCTGGGTAGTTAGGGTCGTCCTATAGGCAGGGGGGTAGGTTTGTCACAAATTCATATGAGGGTTCGGCACACAAACCTTGCGAATAGGGGTATTCGCTAGCCAAGAAACGCTCTACTTCCGAGTCGGAGTCCTCACTCAACACGATAGGGTTTGGATCGATAGGAGGTTTTGGCTTATTTCTTGCCATCCATGAAATTAAACGTGCATTCTTCTTCCCTTTGGCATTTACAGTGGGTTTTTCCTTGGGATTTTTGACCACAGGCTTAACAGTCTCGACACTCTTAGTCACAGTGTGGGGTGAGTCGGCAGGAAGGTTGGCCAAGGGTTTAGGTAGGAGGACATTGTAGGGTACTGGGGGTACAACCTTGACCTCACTCACCACTGGTTTGTCGACCTATGTAGGGTTCGAATCCTCAAAATCATTCTGAGCAATGAAATTGCTCCAACAATCTTCGTGTAGACTCAAATGACAGACAACAATAAGCTTAACCAGCCCATAATGAAAAAGGCTACTATCAGCCTGATTTATTTTGTACTTCTTAGACATTTTAAACATGCTTCTATGCAAATAATAGGGCATATTGAGCTGATAACCCATAAAAACCATAAGCAAACGAAGGTGGTGTAAGAAAACAAACCCGTACCGACCTTCGCAGGTGATAAACTGTTTGATTATCATCAATAAATCATGCCAATGTTGTTTAAGCATCGTTACTGGCAAACCTTTATCACAGGAGGTAATTTTACGTGACTGGAAGAGCAGTGTCCATGGGACCTCCTCTACTTTTCAATTCTTGGACCATCGTTGTCCAGTGGCAGGAAAACCCATAGCAAGACTGATAAACTGTTCATCAATTTCCAATTGAACATCATCGACCTTGGCTCGACAGCCATCAAAGGTCAAAGCAAATTGTCGAGCTATGTAGAGTTTAAAACCCTCGAAGTTTTGTATAAATGGAAGCCACCCATTTTCCTCGAGGTCACTACGGGCACTGTCAAACATCAACAGGGCCTGGCTCCCATTGGGTTCAGCTTGGATGACTGGGGCCATGGTGCGAGCACATGGTAAGGGTTTGGGTTGAATTCACCAACGCACAGGAGAAGAGCTATTCGGTCTAACAACAATGAACGATCAAAGGGGAGAGAATTAATGTGCGCATGCGAGGGTGGTGGAGTTATTCACTTGCATGCACAATAGTTATGGTAAAGTACAACCGCCAAGTTCAACCTCTGTTCAAACAATCATAGCATAGTTCAAAACCAAAAAATTAAATGGTGAGTGTTATGCCAACGCGCCAACACAACTATAGTTTTTAAACCATTGACATTAAATGTCTAACCAACCCCAAATGTTAACCATGCGCCAATGTATGAATCAAAAGTTTTAAACCATTGTGCCAATTGATACTCATAAAATTTACAAGCCAAGAGCCATAAAAAGATTATCATAAGGATCACATCATATATAAAAACAAAAATAAATCATGACCCCTATGCAATTCAATGACTAGGTAAGTCACAAAAATATAAATCTATATGCTCAATGCCTCACAAACTTAATAAAATCAAGTTATGCAATCGATATAAGAATGTCCAAATAGGCATAGTTCAAAAATCCTTTTAGCCATATAACGATAAACCAAAGGTAAGTGCCATAGAAAATATCGATAAAAGATGACGACAATTCAGATAGTGATCGAAATGTGACCTTGAAAGGAGAAGTTTTCACGCTTACAGTCGTGAAAACTTAATGGAAACAAATTTGCAAGTGTCGCAAGAAATGAAAATATCGTCTATTTGAAAAACGCGACAACAATTTGAAGTTCGGAAGACATAGGTGTAGGCAGCTTATAGGACAATAGAAAAAATTGAATTGGCTGCCAACAGGAAGATAACAGGTATTAGCTCACTAAGGATGGTATTGAATATATCGTTCGTGCACATTGCATGAAAACTAATCTTTCTTTAGTTTCTGCAAATCAAATGAAGAGGTTAATAAATGCAAGTAAGAACTTTGTGCTTATGATAGTCCAAGCAAAAGATGTTAAACAAACCGAATCCTTTAAAGGTTGTGATCCTAAACTTAAAAAGGACTTGATAAAGGTGGTATATGATTATGATATTTTGTTTCAAGAACCTGAAGGTTTACCTCCTAAAAGGGAAATTCAACATGAAATACATTTACAGCAGGATGCACCTCTTCCTAATGTTGGTATGTACAGGTATTCCATTATTGAGAATGTAGAGATAAAAAAACAGGTTCAGGAATCGATTGAAAGAGGGGCCATTCAACCAAGTTCCTCTCTGTGTGGTTGACCAATTGTTTTGGTGCCAAAAAAAGATAGCACATGGTGTATGTGTTGATTACAGGGCACTAAATAGAATCACAATAAATAACAGGTATCCTCTTCCTCGAATTGATGATCTTTTAGATCAGTTAAAGAATGCAATATTTTTCACTAAGTTAGACTTAAGAAGTGGCTATCATCAAATCCGTATTCATGACAATGATATTTGGAAAACAACTTTTAAAACCAAACAAGGATTGTATGAATGGGTGGTAATTCCATTCGGGCTTTGTAATGCATCCGCGACATTTATGAGGGTGATGAATGATGTGTTTAGACCCTTCATTGATGATTTTGTCATAGTTTACTTAGATGATATTCTGATTTTTAGTCAACCTTGGGAAGAGCATGTCAAGCATGTTAAACAGATATTGGATGTACTTGTAAAGGAAAAATTGTATTTAAAGATGTCTAAATGTGAATTTGGAAAGACATATTTAGTATATCTAGGTTACATTGTAAGGGGAGGTGAATTGAATATTGATCCCTCTAAAGTTGAGGTCGTTGTAAATTGGCCTAAGCCAAATAATGTAACAGATGTAAGAAGATTTTTGGGAGCAGCCCAATATTGGAGGAAGTTCATTGCGAAATTTTCCTTGATAGCTTCTCCCTTAAATGATTTGACAGGTATGAAAAGAGTCTTTCAGTGAGAAGGCAAGGCACAGAAATCCTTTGACAAACTAAAAGAAAATATCATCACAGCTCCAGTACTTGCACTGCCTGATCTACAACAACCATTTGAGATAGAAACTGATGCTAGTAGTTATGCAATGGGGGCAGTCTTAATGCAACATAAAAAAAACCAATATGTTATCATTCTAAAATAATAATCAACTATACAAACTATGACAAAGAGTTATATGCATTAGTACAAAGTGTTAAAAAGTGGAAACATTACCTAATGGGTAAATAAACAATCATGCATACTGATCATCAACCACTACAATATTTACAATCACAAACTAAGCTACAACAATCAAGGCATTTCAGATGGATGGGTTTTTTACAACAATTTCATTTGGTTATTAAGTATAAGAAAGGAATTCAGAACAAAGTTGCAGATATGTTATCTAGACCTCCAACAAATGCTTCTATTGTTATTCAACAAAGTCCTTTAGTTCATGCAAGCTATGTTGAACAATATACTAAGGATGAAGATTTCAAAGAAGTTTATGAATCACTAAGGCATGGTTATCGGAATGAAGAATTGAATTATCATATCAATGACAAGTTGTTGTATCATCTTGGTAAAATATGTATTCCACAAAGTGAAAGAGTGCATGTGATAAGAGAAGCTCACACTTCTCTCATTTAAGGGCATTTTGGAGGAGGTAAAACCGTAGCACAATTACAAAAATTCTGTTATTGGCCTCAAATGAATGAAATAATGTCCAAATATGTAAAAGGTTGTGTCATGTGTGCAACAAGCAAGCCAAGTAACAGAAAGTTAGGCTTGTACACTCCACTTCCAGTTCCTTCTCATCCATGGGAAAGTGTTTCAATGGATTTTGTAGGAGGTTTACCAATGTCTAGAAAAGGACATGACTATCTGTATGTTGTTGTGGATTGATTCAGTAAAATGTGTATACTCATGCCTTGTAAAAAGAAGATCACAGCTGAGATGACTGCTCATTTGTTCTTTCAAAATGTATGGGTCCATTTTGGACTTCCTACTTCTATTATTTCTGATAGAGATTCTCGTTTTCTTGGGAAATTTTGGTCATCTTTATGGGAACTTATGGACACAAAGCTAAACAAAAGCATAGCATTTCATCCATAAACCGATGGTCAAACTGAAGTGGTCAACCGGACTGTGGTACATCTTCTTCGAGGGTATTGTGTTAAGCATCCCAAGCTTTGGGATGAACAATTGCATTATGTACAACATGCCTACAATAGAGCTATACACTCTTCTACTCAAAAGTCTCCCTTCAAGACATGTTTTGGGTACTTGCCAAAGTCTCCTTTAGACTTCATTTTTGGGAAGGATATAGTGGAATGTGAACAGATTGATGCAGATAAAGCTCGAAGGTTTATTTAGAAGATTCAGGTAATTCAACAAGCAGTGCAGGAATAGTTGGAATCAAGTCAGGCCAAATACAAAAAAAGGCATGACAAGCATCGCATAGATCATCATTTTCAGATTGGTGATCAAGTATGGCTTCATATCATCAAAGATCGACTTCAAGGTGAAGGTATAAAGTTGAAACCTATCAAGTATGGACCCTTTACAATTTTGGACAAAGTCGGTAATAATGCTTTCCGGTTAGAATTGCCTCCTTATAATCAAATGTATTCAGTTGTTAATGTGGAAAACTTGAAATTGTATGAACCACCTATGATTATAGACCAAGATGTATAGGTTCAAGTACCTTCTGTGGATGAGTTTGCTCCTGAGTATCTTAATGAACTTCGGGAAGATGTAATATTGGACAAGAAGGTCAAATCTTCACAAAGAGGAGACATGGAGTTTCTTCGTGTGGGGATAAAAGGAATGCATCCAAGAAAAGAAAGGTGGTTAGAGACCGGAAAAGTGAGGGAATTATACCCACACTTATTTTATGAATGATTGCATACTTTTTGTGGCCAAAAAGTTTTCCAGTGGGAAGGTTTGATCCAGGTGGATCATCTCAAAATTCGATATATTTAAAGTGTTCAAAATGAAAATTAAATCTTACAAAGTGGAAGAGCTCGTCATCTTCTTTTTGGTGACATTCATTTCAGGAAAAATGGCCTCCAGATGATGAAGATATCAGTAGTTGAAGTTTCATCAAAGATGGTTAAAATGGTGAAAAAATGGTTGGAAATGGCTAAAAAAATGTAATTTGAGGCTATGGGAATTGAACCCAAGACCTTAGGATAAGGCCACCATGACCCCATGGTTGGGAAAAAGGGGGGTGCTCAAGGGCTTAGCCCTCAACCTTGCCAACACCGAGGCCCCCCCTTGGCATCTAAGTGTTAGATTGAAACCTTACCATATGCCTCCACAAGCTTTACCATAAACCAAAGACCAATCATATATTAAACCAACCATATGTTATAAATGTTCCATATGTTATAAACACTCCAAACCATAACTTATATCCAAAGTCAAAACATATATCCAAACCATAATTGCGCCATACCATGCCACATATGCGGTGGGAGGAGAAGCCCACGGGTTTGACCCTGAGAATTTCACCCCCCTAACCACCACATCTACCAATGCGCCACTGCCATGAGACGTGGCGAGAGGTGGCAGAATAACCTTAAACATTGCCAAATTTGGTGGGATTTGAGTGGGCACGTGGCCTATGACCCACACCCCCCTTTTGGGGTTTTTTTCCATTATTCAAATGAGCCATGGGCACGGATCCCGAGGGGGGAGTTTTGATGTAGACAGAGACTGGTATGCAAACCGAGGTGGTTTTGCACAGTGACTGAGGTGGTTTTTCACGTGGACCAAGGTGGTTTTGCACACAGCCTGAGGTGGATTTGCATGCAAACTAAGGTGGTTTTTCACATGAATCGATTTGGTTTTGGATTTGCATGCAGCCCAAGGCCGTACTGACTGTACGGATCAGAGGCAGATTTTGGGAGTTGTGCCAAGAAGGGCACTCTAAGTCCAATTCTGAAATATATCGAGTTTATACTCAAAAGTATCAGTTTTTTGCAAGGATTCCAGATCCAGCTTCAGTTTTTGCATTCAGGCATCCAGACAGAAAAGTTCTCACAAAATCTTTCGAATACATAGAAAGGTATTCATGTTCATACTTTAAAGTCTCAGAATTTCATCTTACGGATGTTGTTGAAGTCTGTTACTATATATGACAGACAGAATTCTGAATTCACTTTGTAAGAATTTTAATACTTAATCTATCGGCCTTCCCATTTAGAAAGTGGCCCGGAGATGTAGCCAGGGGGTCTGGTGAACTCAGTTACCAATTCTTGTTCATGGATGGTTTGATTACATGTTTATGTGCTCATGCACTTGATGGATGTTCTTTAATTTTTCATTACAAAGGTGGTTAATAGTTAAAAATTCAAATGCAAATAATGGTTAAAAGATCTTGAATTTTAGATCAAGTTAATTTATAGATCACCCAATGAATTTTATTGAAGTGACATCGTGGTCTTTTCCTGGAGGTTCAATGAATCCACTGGTAAGTGACAACTTTCATGTGATTGATGGGAATTGTAATTAATGAGGCTTGAGAGCATCCCATGATGTGATGAATTCAAGTTGTGTAGCATGTTTGATAATAGATGCCCAAAACACTAATAGAGTTCTTGTATTTTTGTTACCACTTGAAAATGTATCAGTAACCGAAATCATGAGAGAAACGTTTCTTGATTTAAGAAAAACATGTCGAGCCCAATTAAAGAAATCCATGCGAGAAATGTTTCTTTGTTTAAGAAAAATTGATGAATGGCTCAAGTAAAGCAATTGATGCACTAAGTTTTGCAGTTACTTAGTTGCAACATATCATCTTTTCCTGCGTGAATTCCTTTTAAAGATCAGGAAAAACTACCAAAAGTTGCAAGTATAATATGCGCCAAGTTAAAATATGAGAAAGGCGTCTCCATTAGAGGAGGAGTTCTAGATCCATATTGCTTTTTAAAGAGCATGGATCATGTATTTTTTTGAAGAGTGGTATATGTTCTTTAAATGTTTTCTTTGGTGCGCTACATTCAGATTATGTGAGAGCCAATATAGATGGATTCCAAGTGTGGATATGCAGTTTCACCCAGAACATGAATATGTTTAGATGCAGAGAGGCACACATGGAGGGAAAATACCTTCCAACATGATGTCAAGAAGAGACATTCCTAGTACATGAGTCGATCCATGAGATGTTGAGGAAGCAAACATGGCAACAATTCCAGTGTATGTAGAGGCACTCCCAGAAAGGGAGGCAGTACTACATCCAGAGGGAGTAGAGATTGAGTTAACTCCAGATAAGGAGGACAAGCTACCTTCAATGTCAAAGGGATCAGAGACAAAGGAGGAGTCACCTCCAGCTCTAGAGGGAGTGTTGATGTTTCTCAGCTTCCTGAGACATTGGTTTCATGAGGGGACCTCGATATATCAAGCATGGTCCAAGATTACTTAGTATGATTATTATTTACCTACATTTATGTGGGCAGAGGCATCCATGACTATAGTGTATGTTCAGAACATAAGTCCTCATAAGACTTTGATTAACATGACTCTCGAGGAGGCCTTCACCGGAGTGAAGCCTGAGGTTGGACACTTCAGGATATTTGGGTGATCAGTATACATTCATGTACCCAAGGAGAAAAGGACCAAGCTAGACCCTTCAGGAAGAAATGGTACATTTGTGGGGTACAGTGAGTCTTCGAAGGCATACCAGATCTATATCCCTGGTCAGAGACAAATGAGGTGAGCATAGATGTTACCTTTGAAGAGTAGGTAGAATTCATGAGACTTAGAGGATCTCACATGGATATTGATAGTGAGAAACAAGACGAGATGGTTCCTTCTCCCCCTCCAATTGATGTTCCCAAAGATATTGTAGTAGGTCAGAAGATACCTACATGGACTCGTTAGACTCTACAGGAGGTAGAAGGACATGAAACTCCTCATGGTACCTTCCAAGAGAGAAAGAGACCTCAGATATATTCATGTTATACTGCAGCTATGAGCCACATCATTCATTCTGAGCCTTCATGTTATGAGGAGGCAACTAGTCATCTAGTATGAAGAGATGTAATGATGGAGAAGTATCAATCCATCATGAAGAATGATGTGTGGGATATTTTTCTGAGACCTAAAGGGAAGCCTGTAGTGACTTCCAAATGGATCTACAAGATCAAACACGCAGTTGATGGGAGCATCGAGAGGCACAAAATGATATGTGTTGCTAAAGGATTCTCTTAGGTGGAAGGAATAGATTATGAGGAGACATTTTCTCTTGTTGCTCGATACACTTATATCCAGATGATTATTTCCCTTGTAAAATCCATGGGTTAGAGAGTACATTAGATGGATTTAAAGACAACCTTTCTTAATGGAGAGATTAAGGAAGAAGTATACATCGAGCATCCATATGGTTTCATGATACATGAGAAGGAGTCTCATGTGTGTAGGTTGAAGAAGGCCTTGTATGGACTCAAGCAGGAACCTCAAGCTTGGTATGCAAGTATTGATGGACACCTGATGAGTTTGGGCTTCAAAAAAAGTGTTGTTGATCCCAACCTGTACTACTAGATTGTTAATGGTGAGGCCCTGATTCTAGTCCTCTACGTTGATGATTTATTCCTCATCGATACAGAGAGCATTATTATTAAATGCAAGTATGCATTGGCCTCTGAGTTCGAGATGAAGGACCTTGGTATGATGCACTACTTATTGGGACTAGAGGTGTGGTAGAGAACTGATGAGATCTTCTTGAGTTAGGGGAAGTACACAGTTGAGATATTCAAGAAGTTTGAGATACTGAACTTGAAGCCCGTGACTACACCAATGATGACGAATCTGAAGAAACTAAGTGTGTCTTCTTTCGATTATGATGAAATTGATCTGACTCTATATAGACAGCTGGTTGGATAATTGATGTATCTGGTTAACACGACACCAAATAATTGCTATGAAATAAGTGCACTTAGCTAGTTTATAAGTCATTTGATATAGACACACTAGATTGTTGCGAAGCATGTGTTAAGATACTTGTGAGGCACAGTTCGACATGGTCTGATATATACTTCTAGTATTGATATGATATGGCAGGAATATATTGACTCTGATTGGGTAGGGAGTGTAGTGGAAAGAAAGGTCACCTTCAGGTGTTGCTTCACTTTGGTATCTTCCATGGTTTCCTGGTGTAGCAAGAAATGAACTTTTGTGGCTTTGAGCACAACAGAAGAAGAGTACATTTCATTAAGTATGACAGTCTGTGAAGCAGTGTGGCTTCACAAGATCCTTGCATATTTATTCAAAAATGTGCTAGATTCCACCATTATTCATTATGGTTACCAAAGTTGTGTGAAGATCTCTGATAAGCCGGTGTTTCATGAAAAAATGAACCACATTGAGATAAAGTACCATTTCATTTGAGACATGGTGCAGAGGAAATAAGTATCGGTGCAGTACCTTCCTACAAATGAGCAGGTTGCTGATGTTCTTACCAAACCAGGATGAAGTTTAAGTACTTTCGTGACAAACTTGGCTTGGCAAAGAATGCTTCCCTCACTGAGAGGGAGTGTTGATCTTTGCAACTTCTTGACACATTCTCCAGATCGTACTCCTATGTGACTGAGTTGATTTGATCTGTGATGACACTTATCCAAGAAGGGATAAGTGGGGAACTTATCTGAGAAGGGATAAGTGTGGTTGGGCTTATAACCCAATGTCCCATGTGGAGGGAACATGAGGACATGTCAAGGGAGTTGTCCCTTGACGCCATACACTATGGGAGTTGACCCTAGTGTTTCTAGAGGGTGTAGCCTCTAGAAGTCCACATGGAGTGCCATGTGTGAAAAAAATTATCTAGATCGTACTCCTCTGTTAATTGAGTTGAGTTGATCTGTGAGGATACTTATCCAAGAAGGGATAAGTGGAACATTTATTTGAGAAGGAATAAGTGCAATTTTGCTTATAACCCAATGTCTCATGTGGAGAGCACATGAGGACATGTCAAGTGAATTTACCCTTGATGTCATACACTATGGGAGTTGACAATAGTGTTTCTAGAGGGTGTAGCCTCTAGAAGTCCACATGGAGTGCCATGTGTGACAAACTGTTTTCAGATCGTACTTCTCTGTGAATTGAGTTGAGTTGATCTGTGAGGACACTTATTCGATAAGGGATAAGTGGAACACTTATTCGAGAAGGAATAAGTTCATTTGGGCTTATAGCCCATCGTCCCATGTGGAGAGAACATGAGGACATGTCAAGGGAGTTGACCCTTGATGTCTCACACTATGGGGAGTTGACCCTAAGTGTTCCTAGAGGGAGTAGCCTCTATAAGTCCACATGAGAGTGCCATGTGTGACAAATCTTTTACTACTATGGTGGTTTTGTACCATTGGCAGAGACTGTGTGTCTCTGGACAGTAGTTGTGTACTATTATGGAAAGATACCTCCCTAGATAAGAGGGAGTGTTGATGTTTCAGCATCGGTCATAACTTCTCCTACATTGGGTTGCAAACCAAGGGAGATAGGATACATTTATCACAAAGGTGCACTTGTGATAAATGGGCCTAGATGTAGTCCTTCCTTGATCATGACAAGGAATAATATGGACTTGAGGTGCTTGAAGTGATTTTCATGCATCAGTTAGCATCAAGCTGACATTCACTCATAGGTGTGTGCCTGTGGTGAAAGATCTTGGTGTAGTCTTTGTCCTAGTCATGGTGATTTGACAAGGAAT
>SNQJ01S0149590.1:12977-23380 GCA_010110895.2 Picea sitchensis | reverse complement strand
TGTTATTTTGTCTTTGAAGGTTGTCTCTACTTGATATGTGATCCATGGTAGCCCCATCCCAACCTGCTAGGGTGAACACATTTCTTATTTTATCGTTTAAATATCACAAATATTATGTAGTGCCAATTGTTGCACACATTTTATTTGATATTAAACTGTGAATTTGTATTCATTTTTAAAAACTCCACGAGACCTATCTCGAATTCATGAATTTTGTGGTTTCTAACTTCTATTAAAGCATGAAATCTCAAGAATGAGTTTCCTTTACAACACTATAATATGAGTGTTGCAAAAATCATTTAAAGTTCTTTGAAAAGGACCATCCATGCTGCTCTTTTTTTTTCCTTTAGATGTGTTTCTTTATTGTTTATGGTGTGATAAATGAAATTGTTGTTACTTTCTTTATAGTTTAAAGTTCTTTCCTTTCAATATATTCTATGTATGTTTCACTCATAGTAATTAGTTGTGTGATCAATGATAAAACCATTGTCCATAAGTTTTGGCATAACCATTATCTGAGTGAGAAACAGAAGAGTATCACCTCTTTAAAAATGAAGAGAGTATCTCTAAATTCCCATGAGAATACCTTGTGAGGTTGTCTCTTTTCATTAGAAAGAAAAGAGACCAACAAGTATCCATTAAACAACATGAGATAGGATATAAAGGTGCAATGGATGTGGAGGAGTCTCATCACATAACTCCTTGCTCTGTGGGAGTTGAATGGCATGTTATTCTCTATGTACTGATTTAATGGGATGATACATGGGCCTTTCATTGCTTAATCAAGGGACCAATTGATTGTATTCCTTACCATTGATGATTATAACCCCAACTTTTTTTTGAGTGGCTAGGTTCTCTTGGTGATCCCTTGTTGTATTATTTTCATGCAAATGGTGGAAACAATTCACCTTTGCAAATGATTCTTTAGTGTGCCTAATTCTCTCAAATACTGATGCGAACCGAAAATCAAGCGGGGATGAGTCTAAGAGAAAGTAATTAATAATTATTTTGGAACCCCCTACCACTACAAGACTTGAAATATTGAGGTTTTAAGATAAATTTAACCCTTACAATAGTGCATAAGCTTCAACCACATTATTAGTAGAGATACCAAAGTTCCATGCATAGGAATATATTATTTCCCTTCTAGGGTTATAAATAACCCCTCCTACACCTACCACCCCATAGGGAATGGTTGATTGATCCTTCCCCTAGATTAATAATCTTGATTAAGGAAAGCCTAAGAAAGGGTTAGTTGATCCTTCCCATAAATTAGTCTCCTTTCCAAGGGGAATCCCAAAGAAGGGTCTAATGGCCCTTCCCATAGATTATTCTCCTCATCGAATAGAAACCTAGGTAAGGGTCAATCAACCCTTCTCATAGATCAACAATCTCCATCAAGAAAAAGCCTATAAAAAGATTAATTGACCCTTTCACTAGATTAGTATTCTCATTAAAAAGAAACCTAGGCAATGGTTGTATTTAAGCATTTTTTTATTAGCAAATGTTGGAAAGGGTCTCCCAACCTTTCTCCATTTAAATATCTCATTTCAATATTCACTACATATTAAAGAATATCCATTTATTTGGTGAATAATGGAAAAGGGACGACCAACCCTTGTTAGTTCAAATTATCATTTTTTATATAAGTAGTATTTTCAATATTCCATTCATTTACTCATTTAAAGATAAATATTGTTATAAAAAAACATTAACATACTTCATCTAATTTTAAATTATAATATCCATGTGAAGATAAATAGCATTCATCTAATAATAAATGTTGCCATGAACGAATATTAATTTATTAAATATGATTTTTGAATTTTTTTATTCAAATGACTAAGATGTCAAATACTAATTCTAAAATCAATAAGATACATTTTGTAAGTAGAAGTATAATTTATTTTTAAAAACTAAAAATCACAATCCCATTTTTATTTATTTATAGAGATCTTATAGTTGAAACTAAAATATATTAACTAGGCTAATTGCTTTAAAATCTAATGCTATTATTATAATAATAATCTATTTTTAAGGTCATGACCAAGTCATATATCAAACTGGTGTATAAGACCTCCTTGATTGTGGGACAAGGGACCCCCTCCGCCCATTGACAGGTAAAGTCTATGGAGGTATACATACTCTACCCCCACTGGATTTGAACTTGTGACCTTTTAAGAGGAAACACATGTTCTTAACCATTAGGCCCACTCAAGTTATACAATAAAACTCCTTTGGGTGCAAAAGTTTTGGGTTCGAATTTTTATTGGCCTAGTGTATGTTTTGGTCTGAATTGGTTGTTAAGTGGAAAAGGAGGAGGGAGGAGGAGGAGGAGGAGGAGTTTTGAACAAATGATAATAACAAGTTCATGGAAAGAAGGGAAAGTCTTATGGGCTACACAAAAGGGGGGGCAGGGCCGATGGGGAGCCGAAGGAAATTAACAAGATATTTTCAAAATGGTTTTGGCGGGAACTACTTTCTACACTCATGGTGAATGCAGTTGAGCACTTACGGAGCATGGGCTATCAAGGGGCTCTAGGTTTAGATTGTTTGTGAAGTTAGGGGACTCCATCAGCTATGTAACTTGGTATTATCCTTCTACTTCGTATTTTAGGAGGTGGTTGGCCTGCTTTTCTTTTCCTATTTTGGCTCTTTTTTACAGTTTCTCCTTTATTTTTCTCTGCTTGATGATGGGACCCCCAGCTTTACTTAAGGGTAGCATTTATTTTGTACCTTATTAAGTTATTGTTGCAGTTTTTATTACTATATTTCTTGGTCCTATTTACTCTTAACCCCTCCACGTTACCATCTTTGGTAATTGTTCCTTTGGACTTTCTGGTTTAGTGTGGTTTGAGGTGGACTGTCGGATTAAGTTCATTTATGTTTTAGCCTACCTTCCCTGTCAGTTTAGTAATGATCACTTATGACGAGGCTGGGAAACAATTGGGAGGACTTAACTCCACACTTTTTTCACAAGATTCATGTCATTTCCTGCCTCCATCACCTTTGAAGGATGCTTCCATTTCTTCCTTATCATTCTGATGTACAAGTGATCCTCAGGCCCCTTCTAGCTCGACGTTCTGTTTCCATAGTAGATAAGGGTTGGTTGTGTCGAACACGGGTGGAGGTGACTCTGTGCATAACGTTACAACAAAATGTAAGTTCAATGTACAGACTTCTCCATATGGTTTCAAGAGAAAACAGTGGAAACCCAATAAGGTAACAAAAAAGATTATTCTCGGCTCTGAAGTTTGACTCAAAGAAACGTGCCATATGGCTCTGTGTTGTAAGTAGGAAGGATATCTTGCAACTACTTAGCACAAGAGCCTCTCGAGTTATGGTTGGAGAGATGTTGGAGTCTTGTCTTAGGATATGTACCAGAGGTGATATACCTAGTTAAAGGGTGGATAGGTTTTATTTGTCGCTCTCCGGAAGACACCAATGTCCTTTTATCATCGCATTGGATCTTTGGAGGAAGCAACTTAATGCTTAAAATATGGAGAGTGCCTTTTGATCCAGAAACATAATATTTTCCTTTGAGACACCTGTGGGTTCTTCTGTCGGGGCTTCCCATTCATTTTTGGAATGAAGGAGCTCTCCAAGTGATTGGTAATACTTTAGGTTCTTTCATTCGGTTGACACTCAATCTCTCAGAGCGCCAGTAAGGAAAATTGCAAGAATCCTTGTTGAGATAAATATTCATGGAGGCCTGCCGGAATGTCTTGAGATTGAGTGGCGCGAGCGAAGCATTAAAAAAAGACTTGACTATTTGGGTGTACCATTTTGGTGTAGTATTTGCTGTAACACGGGACATCTTCGCAAAGAGTGTAAAGGTAGAACGGGTCCAGTGGAATTGGATGAAGAAATCAGCAACTGGGACATACCAGACAGTACACCAGAAGTGGAACTCTTCATTTTGGGCAACTTCCAGTCTAGTGGGGAGCATATTATCCAGTCAAATTCACTAGAGACAATTTCAGGTAAGATAAAAACTCTATGTCCCTTGCTTTATCAGTCCTTAACTTCTTGGTAAAGACAATCCTTAGACTCGTCAAACTGGTTAATTAGATCGACTTCTAGTTTGGTAGATTCTAAAACTGCTTCAAGTGATATTGATCTGTTCCTGACTGGAGCTTTTTTTTCCTCCTTAAATGGGAAAAGTCTACCTCTTCCAGCCATTGTAGAGACCCCTGAGACTGTTCTTCCCTCTGTCAACCCTTTGCCCTCTGTGATTCCTATTTGTCAAAGCCTTGTCCCTGAGACTACTCTTTCCTCTGTCGACCCTCCGTCCTCTGAGATTCCTATTGGTTGAAGCCCTGTACTAGAAGAGATGATTTTACCTATTCATGATTTTGTTCCTTCGGGAAGTTTCTCGTCTCCGATTGATCCTTTACCGGGTTGTAGAGAATATGAAGAACATGATTCCTCCTTATCATAGGTTCTTGAATCTCGGCTTCCCTTTCTTCAGGATAATCATTCTACTATTCCTTTACCTACATATCTTGGCAAAGGAGCTATCAAAAGTCCTCTCGATGTTAGCAATGTAACCTTTGGACCCCAACCCGAATCTTCCAGGAAGGAATTTTCCTGTTCAAGGGGTTTAGGTATCGAACACTCCCCTATCAAAACTAGAAGTACCCAAAAGAAATTGGCAGGAAAGGAAAGCACCTCCGGTGACAATGATTTTCCCACTGTGGATAGTGGGACACTTAGAGCGTTGAAGGCCCTAGGAAGGACCAAGTAATGATTCTGCTGTCATTAAATATCCATGGGGTAGGAGGAACCCTAAAAGTGGCCTCATTTCGTTGATTACTGGATAGAGTTCATCCTGAGATTATTTTTCTACAAGAGACCCTGGTCTCTGGAAAAAAAACAAGGGATTTTGTGAATGTTTTTCGGCCTACCTGGTTGACATGTGTTGTAAACTCTGTGGGTAACTCAGGAGGGATGCTAGTTACTTGGGATCCCTCTTTTTTTGATTTGAAACCTCTTCTAACTTGTGGAGGAATATTACTAGCTGGCAAGTTTATTCCAACCAATTTAAATCTATCCTTGTTAAATGTTTACGGTCCTTGTATGGAAAGGCAAGTTTTTTGGGATAATCTGGCGGATAGTGGCATTCTATCGATCGACAATTTGATCATTGTCGGGGATCTAAATATAACCCTATCCCATAGTGAAGTTTGGGGAAGCTCTGATTTTCCTAGTTCTATGGCAGATTACTATAGGTCCTTATTGAGCACAAAGAATCTTGTGGATATTCGATCGACTAAGCTGGTCCCGACCTAGCGAAATGGACGAAAAGGAAATCAAGCTATTGCAAAAAGATTGGACAGGTGCATCATTGCAGAAGGTTTTTTAAATAATTGTGGTCTTTATCGTTCTTGGGTTGAACTTCCCTTTATTTCAGATCATGCGCCTATTATCCTCCAGCTGGAAATTTCTCCTAAATACAGAGGATTTCCTTTTAAACTGAATCCTTTGTGGGTACTGGATGAGGAATTTAAGAGTCTAGTTCATGAGGTTTGGAAAGATCCTAAGTTTTTATCAGAGCCTAGTGGTCAGCGAAGATTGGTTTGGAAATTGAAGGAATTAAAAAATAAATCAAAACTCTGGGCCAAGGAGCGGGATAAAAAATTCAACAACGAATGGTCTCCCTAGAACTTCAGATTAAAGAAACCTTCCTCAATTTAGTGGAGGAAACTCCATAGTCGGATCTGGATTTGCTTCTGGGACAGTTAGAAAAGGAAAGAAACGACCTTCTAAAATTCTCTGAAGAAATGAGGTGTCAGTAGAGCCGCGCAACTTGGATCAGGTGTGGTGATAGTAACACAAAATATTTTCACCAAATTGCTAATAAAAAACGTATTCATAAACATATATTTGAATTAAATGATAGTCAAGGGAGAATTTATAAAACTCAGGATGATTTTAAGGAACCAGCAGTACAGCATTTCAGTAATTTTTTTAAAGCCCAATCCGAATCCAACATAGGTGAACAGGTCCAACTAACCGGTCTTTATTCCAAATGGATAAATGAGGCAGAAGCTAAAACTTTATTTGAGCCAGTTACCATGGAGGAGATTAAAGAGATCCCGATGAAATTAAAAAAAGACAAAAGTCTTGGCCCTGATGGCTGGACCATGGAAATCTTCTTAACTTTCTTTGATTTGGTTGGTGAAGATTTAGTACATATGATTGAAGAATCCAAAACGAAGGGATCTATAAGTGGGAACCTAAATGCAACTTTCTTGGCCTTGATACCAAAAGAGAATAAACCAACTTGCTTCGGGGATTACAGACCTATATCCTTGTGCAACCTTTGCTACAAGTTGATCTCAAAGATCATTGCAGATCGTATAAAGCCTATTATGTCTAGATTCCTTTCAGAGGAACAACTAGGTTTTCTACAGGGAAGAAGAATCCAAGATGCATTAGGGACTGCTCATCAATGTCTACATAGTATTCAGAGAAAGAAATCCAAATCCCTATTATTGAAATTGGATTTGAAAATAGCCTATGATTGTGTAGATTGGGATTTGCTATGTATGATCCTCCTACAAGTTGGTTTTGGTTCACATTTGACGAAATGGATCATGGGTTGTGTGATGTCACCAACTTATGCAATGTTGATAAATGGTGACTCTACGGATTTCTTCAGGAGTGGGCGAGGCTTGAGACAGGGTTTCCCCCTATCTCCTTTATTGTTCATTCTAGTCATGGAGGGTCTCAGTTCTCTCTTGAAGAAAAGTACAGAGGAGAAAAGATTACTGGAATAAAAGTTACAAAAATGATTAAAATTCTTCACCTGTTCTTTGTGGACGATGTCCTAATCCTGACAAAGGCCGATTTTCATGAATGGCTTGAAATTGAGAAAATCATAACGCTTTTCTGCAAAGCCTCAGGTCTTCAAGTAAATAATGCAAAAACTACTATGTAGTTTGTTGGGTTATCGAAGTCAGATCTCTCTCCCTTTCAGCTTCTTCTTCCTTATTCCTTTGTGGATCTTTCCTCTAGTTTAAAATACTTGGGTTTTTTCATTAAGATCGGTGCTCAGAGGGCTGCGGACTGGAATTCGATTTTAGCGAAGTTGAGCAATAGGATTAGATCTTGGATCAATATCTGGTTATCTCTAGGTGGCTGATACATACTCCTAAGTTTGTACTGGAAGGTCAATCAATTTATTGGATATCCCTGGAGCTGATCCCATGCTCTATTTTAAATCAACTCCATAAAGAAATGTTTAATTTCTTGTGGAAAGGTAACAGGGATGTAAATCACTATCATCTGTGTCGGTGGGATGTTTTATCCAATCCAAAATCTTGTTGGGGATGGGGTTTCCGCAACTTAGTCCATTTCAACAAAGTGTTGAATGCAAATACATTGTGGAGAGTACTCACTCGGGATGGAATTTGGCATCATATAGTTAAGGATAAATATCTTCATCAGTGAACCATTGAAAATTGGTTAAGAAATTTTACTTAAATCAATGCATATTATAACTCATTGGCTAAGTTGGTTGTCGAGGTCCTAAAACCTCATATCTGTAGGAAATGATTTTATTCTGGGACTGAGAGACAAAGCTATTCTCTCTCGGGAACTCATTTCAAGTCTTCAATCCGTAGGTATCACGGTACTTTCCCAAGCAAAAAAGACTTTTATTAATGATGCTCCATTAGGGACCTAGCGTGATAGTAAGGACCTGGGTTTGAGAGGCAAACAAGCTACAAAGTGGGACAAGTATCTAAATGCACTCACAGGAGAAGGCGTTAAATTAAAGGACTACATGGATCAATTTCTTTGGATAGGTGGTAATGCTTTAGGTCAGTTAACAGTGAAGAATGCATATTTGGATTTCTATTCTACTTTAAATTTTCAGACAGAGGTATGGAGGAATTCCATCTGGAAATGGGATATACAACTGAAGATCAAACTCTTCATTTGGTTGGCCACGGATCAAAAAACATTTACCTAGGATATTCTCCAGAGAAGAGGGTGGGAAGGACCAAGTCAATGTATCTTTTGCAAGAATCATAGTGAGGACATAAATCACCTCTTCATTGGTTGTTGATTCTCCAAAATGATTTGGGAAAGGTTAAAAGTTTTATTTAAATTCAAAAGGAATTGAGAAGGAAAGGATCTATCTGATTGTTTCTTTAAATGGACAAAAGACAAAACGATGGCCCCTTCTCTTGCAGCAATCACTATTTGGTATATTTGGATTGAAAGAAATCGTGTTATCTTTGAAAACTTACAGTCGTTTATCCATTTTGTTTTCATTAAAGTGCTAGGCCTTTTTAAGCAACATTCTTCTACTACTCCAGACGTTCCCTTAAGGGACTGTAATCTACTCAGAAGGATTTTCAATAGCCTTCTTTGAAGGGGCATCGCAGAAAAACTAAACAGTGTGTGGTGCAGGAGGTGAAATCAGGACTTTTGACTCTCGAGTCTTTAGATGGACTTTAAATAGGGGAGCATGCACTAACACAAAGGTGGAGTTACTAGGTATCTGGGCGACCCTGACTTTATCCTCGCATCTTTCTTTTCCGAAGATACAAGCATGTGGAGATTCCAGAGTTATTATAGATTGGCTAAATGGAAAAGAAAATATGTAGGGGTGTATCATTGAAGGCTGGAAGAGAAGAATTCGAGATCTCTTTAAAAAGTTCCAGGTTACCAGTTTTCACCATGTCTACAGAGAATTCAACAAAGTTGTAGACCAGCTTTCAAAAGATGTTGTTTCTGCTCCAGAAGGAAAGATATCCTACTTTCAATGGGAACCGAGAGGAATGCCAACAATAAAACATATATATCTTCTCTGAACCATCAATCTGGTCAGAAGAAATAATATCAACACTATCACTGAATGTTTTTATTTTGGGATTGACATAGTTTTCTTTTTGGAGACTTCATTATAGAACTTTAATGATCTTCTTTTGTAATATGACAGTATTTCGATCAAGGCTTATTATCAGTCTATGATTGGGCTATATGATCAAGAATGCAAGAATGTAAAAAAAATTATATCTAAATATAATTTTGAGCTAATTTTCATTTGGAAAAAAATATACAATAAATAATATTAATAATAAAATAATTTACCTTAAAATCTATTACTTTTATTATATAAAAGTATAATAGAATAATATGTCCTTATTTAAATAAACAAACAAAACATTAAATCACTTATCATTGAATATAGATATGCTATAGGCCCGGATGGGGTGACACGTCGGGATGGGGGTACAGGTGGATGCGCACTTAACCCAGGCATAAATGCCGAAGGCCGCCACCCACGAACATACATTAACGATGGATGACGGCCTTCGCTGCAGTTGCAGGACGGAGGGACCTTTCCCTCGCGTGATCATTTACGCCACTGGCATTCCCGGGATGGAAAAGGTTAAATGTGACAGGATGACTTCGGCGCTGGATTATTTGGTTATCAATTTGCCTGGGAAGAGAGGGACGACATCGACCTCGGCTCTGTTTATTGTTTGGATGCACTGGGGTGGTCCAGCCTCCACCGTGTTTTGGCTTGGTTCACCCTCTGTGCATTTCTTCTTGACTTTAGTGGGACAGAGCTCGCATTCTCGAGCCTCGCATCTGCATCTGCTCTCACCTTGGCTCATTCGCCTCCTATTGCATTTGCTCTGCTCCATCGCCATGGTTCGCATTAGAGGCAGACCTCGCAGGGGAGCAGCCTGGGAGGCAAAGAAAGCGCAGAGGCGTCGAAAGGAGAAGCTGGAGCACGCCTTAACTCTTGCGAATTCAATTCTCAGGAAGGAGGCCAGGGCGAAGAAATTGGCACGGCTCGCCATCGTCGCTGAGCCTGGAGTTGAGTCCAGCCGAGACGTCATGGAAAATGTGTCAGGGGCCATACAGGAAGTTGGTTTCATGGAGGAGTTTCCCCCCTGTATAGTGGTGGAAGAACCGGTACCAGAGGACCAGATGTTTACAGAGGAGACCGGCGTGAAAGCCTATCGGATGGAAAGCAGACCCATTCCGACTCCGGTAGACTACACCCCTAGTTGTATTGTAGAGGAGATACCTTGGCCTGGTGACGACCAGTGCGACTGCCATAACACTCAGGGGGACAAAGCAGGCACGAAGGGAGTTGAGGCTAAAGCGGTGCAAAGGAGGTTCGATGAGGGTTCTGGTGCAGCGATGGACGTGGGTGGCAGCATGCACGGTTCATTCTTCCGAGAGGAGCACCTAGCACTGATCTTCGACCTTCGTGGACACTTGGATGATCTGGAGCACCGGGCCCTCTTCATGGGCCAGCGCATAGACATGTTCCTCGACGCTTTTTCCAACGTGCCAACAAAGCGCAAATGCCCCCTCTGCGCGCAAGCTTTCGTCTTGACCGGGACCACGTCACCAGGCATCTAGGTTTTTCA
>SNQJ01S0149589.1:0-23380 GCA_010110895.2 Picea sitchensis | reverse complement strand
CCATCTAGTGCTTCAGAAGGTAGCAGGTCGTACTGTTCTTGTGTTTCCAGCAAGGGCGCACCATCATCTAGAGGGAGGTTCGATCCAGCTTATCCTGAGGGCTGGGGGCCATTCTGATAGTTGGGTTTTGTTTGTAGGGGTAGGACCATCAGTTTGAGGGATTTTCTGGAGGGTTATCATCATTCTACATTTGTCTGCAGATTGGGACGTCTTGGACACATAGGGGACGTCATGTGATTCAGTAAAACTCAGATCTAGGAAGAATTGCTTGAGATCTGAGTCCGAAACTTCTCCCACGTGATTCTCATAGCCCAATCTATATTCTTGAAGAGTTTCAGAGCATTTGGAGGCCTCCTTCATCAGGGCCGAACCAGCTAGGGTTTCAGTCATCTAGTGGGGCACCCCATTCAGTGGGAAATTCAGATCTACGGGGTTGCAGAGTGGATTTGGGAATTTGGACATCTGGGTTGTCCTTACAGTTTTCCGATCTATCATTTGGCATATTTCTCAAGATGATTGGACACTTTTGGTAGCAGGGCAGAATTATTGAGGGTTTCAACATTCTAGCAGAACGTGGCATTTTCCAGCTTGGAGGTTGAGCATTAGTACGGCTCAGATCTGCTTGATTCAGTCTTCATTGTATATCCAGCCTTTGGAGGCTTATTTTGTATTGTCGGGAGAATTTTGTAGTAGCTCATATCTATTGCTTGTACGACCATATGAGGTTTATGCCAGATCAGCCATCTATTGTATTGATCTTACATTGCTCATAATAAAAAGTTCAGATCTTTGCTTGTGCTTCTACATCTTGAATATCTTGTGATCTCCATGTGTTGATGAATCTTGTATGCACTTAATAACTCAATAAATTAGTAGTAGATAATAATTCCAAGAAACAATTTGGCTTGGGATCATTACAAGAAGGTTGGACTTCTTTAGGCAGTTTATAATAAATACTATCAAACCTCCTACTGAAATTTGAGATGGTTTCATCTTTCATTCTTCTCATGGCATAAAAATTTGAAAGGAGTAGATTCCATGACTTTCTCTTACCCCAAAATCTACAAAAATATTCCCTCGATTCATCCCACGAGCTAATCGACTGAGGATGCAAATGTTTGAACCATGCTTTGGCATCTCCTTGTAAGGATTGAGAAAAGGCCCGCATAGACACATCATCATGTTCAATCTCAAAAAGTTCTATAAAATGCTTAAAGATTTGAATATGTTTTCAATTTAATTTCCATCAAGCTCTCCATCGAACCTAGGAAGGTACTTATAATGTTTCAGAGGAAATTCATGAAGGATGGAAGGCCATTTAAGAGGATTGTATCTTTCTTGAATCTTGGAGGGTGCAGAATTAAGAACAAAAGGTACAAGCTCAGATTTGGTTTCATTAAGCTCACAATAATGATCATGAACATCATATGGTTCATAGGAAGGAGCTTGGTGAATATAGGTTATATAAGAAGGAGGTATACCTACAGTTTTCAATGAAGGATATACAAGGGTAGATCTCTGAGATTCATTTGAATGCAGTAAGTGAATAAATATTCTTTTGAAAAACTTAGGAAAGAACAAGAAGATATTGATAAAACATAAAAGTACTTCTTGAACGAAACTTAAGCTCGAGTACCTGATTTTTCCATACTACTCTTCCATATCTCTATCAACAGGTCTCATTCTCCAGTGGAGTCTTTGAATTGCATTTGAAGCTCGATTGGAGTCACCATGAAAAATTGAGATCTAGATTCTTTTGCCAGTGGAATCATCTTCAAACTAATTTTCTGATGTGTGGAATCACTAGAGAAGAAAGACAACCAATATGTGCCTAAGTGTCTACTGCTCTCAGACCTTATAACTAAAACAATGTTGTTCTTCCTGAGGAAAATAATAGAAATCATCCCCGACAACGACGTCATAATGTTAACGCTCTATAAACTTCATTCGGGTAAGAAAACGAATGACAGAGGCAACCTACAAACCAACTTTGAGTTCGGAAACTATCCTTTCCGACTTGGAGAGGGAGCTCTATGTGACTTTGTCTCTATATAGGTTATGGATTTAAACTATTGGCTAGATTTAACACTTTTGTACAATATTCCTGGTTCTATTGGTGAAAGAAAGAAAGACCTCGGGCTATGGAGTCAATTTAAGAAAACAATAGACTTAGTGAATGAACTTGAGAGGATAAAGGCTAAGAAGGAAACAATCTTTCATTTAAAAAAAATCATTGTGTGTGGCGAGAGAAAAACACATGAAGCAACTCAGAGCACCGCTGGGGATGAATTCAGAGTTCACTTACAGGAAACACATTCTTCTAAACTACGCAAATCTAGAACACTAGGTGGTGAATTCTAGATTCGAATCACGTTCTGATTTAGACAAAATATAGTTATGAATATAAAGAACACAGGAAATCACGTACGCAAAGAGAGAGTAGAATACATCAAACTGCTACCATTAGAATATTTTCGTCAAAGCTTCAGGACCTTAGCATTAAGTTTCAATCGAGTTCGAAAGCTACATTCAATAGTCACTGTCTACATTGTTTGGCCAACCAACCTGGATTACATTGAAAATACGAAATATATAGACTATAGGTCCTTTCCATATCACCATTTCTAACTCCAACCCCTTTCCCAAAATAGGAACAGTTACAAACAGAAAATGACACGTTTCACTGATTTCCTGCTTTTTAGGAGGCAAAATTATGAAAACTAGTCTTCAAAACACCACTTTCAATTCTCAAACTATAACAGTTGTGTAAAATATGAGAACGGTTTTTGCAGGTAAGCTCGTTATAGAGAAAACACTCTCTCTATTTCTTCAAATTCATCTCGAGCTGGCCGTAATACTTGTCACAAAAACATGTCTCAAACAGGAAAGCATGAAAATGGAAAAATAGGGCTCAAATATTTCTTTGAAAATCCCAATCTGTGACACCTTTTTCAAATATGAGAGAGGTTTTTATTTTTTGGTTTTTCTTTGACAAAAAATTCTCGGGGATTTTCAAAATTCCTCTCTAGTTGATCAGAAAGTGAACTTTAAGTTGACCACTAAACCAATCATTTGCGAAGTGCACCCTGTAGCCTGTGTGCAGGAAAATCCTCTACGCGACAACATCCTCTGCGCGATAACATCCTCTGCATGATAGCATCCTCTGCATGACAACATCCTATGTGACAGCATCCTATGCGCGACAACATTATCTGTGTGACAACATCCTATGCACAACAACATCCTCTGCACGACAACACCCTCTGCACAACAACATCCTATGCACGACAGCATGCTCTACACGACAACATCCTCTGTGTGACAACATCCTTTGCATGACATCATCCTATGCATGACATCATTCTCTATGCGACAACATCCTATGCATGACAACATCCTATGCGCGACATCATCCTATGTGCGACATCATCCTATGCGAGACAACATTCTTTGCGCGACAACATCCTATGCGAGACAACATCCTCTGCGCAACAACATCTTATGCACGAAAACATCCTTTGCACGACAACATCCTATGCATGACAACGTCCTATGCGCAACAACATTCTCTGCGTGAGAACATCCCCTGTGCTACAACATCCTATGTGCGACAGCATTATCCGCGTGACAACATTCCCTGTGTGATAGCATCCTATGCACGAAAACATTCTATGCACGACAATATTCTATGCATGACAGCATTCTCTACGCAAAAACATCCTATGCATAGTGAAATCCTCTGCACATCGCACAACAATTTTTGCAACACGCAGTTTCAAATGGAAATGGAAATAATAGATGATAAAGCTTCCTTTTGAAACCGAACCTTGGAGATGTTAGGTGATGCCAGGCATAAAAACAATATTGGTGCTAACAGGCATGCCTTGCAAACTACTAACAAACCTTTGACCTTAGATATTAAAATCACAGTGCTAATAGATGATATACTATTGATGAAATCTCCAAAGATGTATGTGGGATCTTCCATGGTTTTCAAGTGAAGAAGTTTTGTTTACAGGACAACTTACTCCTCCATTTGAGAAATACTCAATTTCCTTTCTACAGGGAAGTGCATGTAACTGAAGAATCTTTTGTTTCATTTGTACTTGGGCATTTGGGAATTGTAATGTATTTACAAGTATGGCATTTTCCTTGAAGGAAAATATTTGTAACCACTATTGTAAAGGAATGTATGTTGTACTTTTGTAATCCCTCTAATAGAAAACTAGGTCTATACTCACCACTTCCTGTTCCATCCCATCCATGGGAAAGAATGTCCATGGATTTTGTAAAGGGTTTACCAATGACCAAAGGGGGTCATGACTATTTGTATGTTGTAGTGCATAGGTTCAGCAAGATGTGTATCTTGATTCCATGTAAAAATCATATCACTACTGAGCAGACTGCTAATCTCTTCTTTCAGTATGTTTGGGTTCACTTTGGGTTACCCACATCCATCCTCTCGAATAGAGATACTCGATTCCTTGGGGAATTTTGGACTAGCTTGTGGAGTATGATGGACACCAAAATGAAGAGGATCATTGCTTTCCATACACAGACCGACGGACAGACAAAGGTGGTAAACCGAACAATGGTACTTTTTCTTTGAGGCTACTGCAGCAATCATCCCAAGTTATGGGATGAACAGATACCCTATGTACAACATTCTTACAACCGAGGTTTACATTCATCCACTCAGATTTCACCTTTTGAGACATGTTTTAAGTAACTACCCAAGGTTCCTTTGGACTTAATGTATGGGAGATATGCTTATGTGAATGAAGAATGAACAGAGGACAGAGCCCGCAAGTTCATCCATAGGATCCAGTAGATACACCAGGAAGTTAGGGAACAATTGGAGAAAATTCAAGAACAATATAAAGATCGACATGACAAGCACAGGGTTGATCATCAATTCTAGGTCGGAGACCAGGTATGGCTTCACACCAGCAAGGAGAGATTGAAGGGTGAAGGCAAGAAACTCAATCCCATTCGTTATGGACCCTTCACTATCTTGGAGAAAAGTTGTACCAATTCTTTTCATTTGGATCCTCCACCTTATATGCAGATTTACTCAGTTGTGAACATTGATAACTTGAAATGTTTTTAGCCTCCCATGATCATGGATCAAGATGAGGAAGTTTCAATACATTCAGTTGATGAGTTTTCACTTGAGTACTTGGATGATTTATAGGAATATATCATCCTAGATCGAAGACTGAGGAATTCACGCAGGAATGACATTACTTTTCATCGCGTGCACCTAAAGGGTACATAGTCTAGCAAGGCATGGCGAATCGATAAGGAAAGAGTGAGGGAGAAATCGCCTCACTTACCTGTTGATTGATGAAATATTTTGGTGGTCCAAAAATCTCTCATTGGGAAGGAGTGATCCAAAAAGAATCCATAGAAGACTAATAACAACTCAAAACTCATAGAGGCAACTCAGGATGCTCAGAATGGCTTCAATAGACAGAGAAAGGGAAAAAATCAAACTTCCCAAAGCTCAGTGAAAATGACATGATCGCAAATAATGTGTTGCAAGATTTATAACGATGCAAATGTCTTGTCAAATGGAGTTATGGATTGAAATATATTCACAATCAAAGTTTGGTCAACCTAGCCCAATCAGCAACGGATGAGTCAACATCCATATTGTTGATGTTAGCAACTATAAAACACATGTGGTAGGAGCAGGAAGGTAACACGTGGCATGCTTACGTGGAAGCACCAGAGGCTGCCATGTGTCACCCAGTTTTGGCATTTTCGGTCTGATCTGTTGACCAATAGGATCGTGCCACGTGGCAGTCTGTACGGTCTGTACGCTGACATGGAATGATGACATGGCATGCTGAGGTGGCATGATGACTTGGTAGAGGAAAATGTGGCCTAGTGGGAGGCTTCCACGTGGCCCAATCAGAGGCTACCACGTGGCAGGCAGGAAAAGCACAATGATATCCCATGAGCAGATTTCGAAAAAAATATTAAGTTTGATGGGTCTGCCAAATCTGGCGGACCACATCTGTTGGTTCTTACTTACTATATATATTTTCTAAGTTCATATTGAGTGACCTAGGGTTCATGTATGTTTGGGTTTCCAACAAAGTCTCTAAAACTATCAGCTCTCCTGGTAAAGAAGAAGGCAACACAACGCACAGGATGCACTGCACCATCTCACCCAAGATAGTCTTAATGGGTAGTTGTAATACTCATGTGTTTACAACCTAGGATTGAGTAAGATATCTGAGAATTGTATGTTGTGGTTTCTAATGTAGTTGATTAACGTATTGCAATGTTATTCATGATTCACCAAGGAATCTAACAACTCATTCATTTAGCATATTCATATCTACTGAAGACAATAAACGAATACATGCATTCAATCACATAACACAAATGTTACCATGGTTCACCCCCCTTTGGGCTACGTCCACAAATATTTGGCTCTTATCTCTTTTATTATAGTAGTTCTAAATCTGAAGTGTCGTACACTTTACAACTCTTCTCAGTTGGGTTGAGATCTATTATGAGGCGGACTAGATCTCACTAGGCTCCTCAGCCTGCGATCTAACCCTCAAGATCTACCCTCCTCGGTCCTCTCTAGATTAACAACTTACAAAATTAGGTCATACAACAAAACATTGTATCTTTATATTTGTATCTCTCTCTCTAGATAACCTCTTCTATGAGACTTAGGTATCTATATTGGTATGTTTCTGGCTCTCTAGATGTTACAATATATTGCCAAAAACCTAACCCTAACGTCATTAGGTCTTCCCTGCATGCGCGCATGTTTCTCTTCCTTCCAGTTGTCGCTTTCCTCGTGCATGCCTTCTTTCCAAAATTCACCTTTCTTTCCTCTTTGGCCTACTTCCAACATGTACCCAACACTAACATGTGGCTCATCCCGAGACACCCAACTTTGTGTTCTTCGTCGATCTCCCTGGTGATCGCCTGTAACTTCTCCTTGAGCTCTACTGCTTGTGTTTGTGCCTGCGTGATCTTCTCCTTGAGTGTGTCTACTATCTGGACTACAATTTCGTCACTGATCAATCCTGTGCACTCTATCTGGGTCTCTGCTATATGTGTCTTGTCTTCCTTTTCCTATGCAATGAATTCTTCTACGCGATCTTGGAGTGGTTCCATTTGAGCCTGACACTCCTTCTTCAGTTTTTGCACAGTGGTGAGTTTTGCCTGCAGTTTATTCATATCCTGCGCCCCTTTGACATGCTCCATAGTGGACATTGTCTTCTTCCTTTTCTTGAGGTCCTGGATAGCTGCGGTTATCCTTTCTTATTCCTTGTCCCACTGTTGGAGTTGTTGATCCTCTTCTAGCTTCATCCAGATTTGTGTTGCTTGATCGAACAAGTTGGTTGTTTCACTGACTTATTTCTCTGTCTCCTGTAGCTGTTATGTTGCCTCCTGATTCCTTTTCTCCCCTACCACTGGTGGAGTGGTAGGTGTGAGCTTCTCACAAACATTAGCAATATCCTTCTGATATTGATCAATTGCCTGTGCAATCTGATCAATCTTCTCTGCTACTGTGAGTTCATCCCTCTGCATGGTCTTTGGAATCTTCTCATAAGTTCCTGCCACTTTTTGTTCCAATCCATTTACGCGCTCCCTCTCCTATTGGGTCTCGATCTTATCCTGCTCACATATTAATTCCAGCACGTCCTGCTTCTCGATTTCCTGCTATAATTCGGCTAAGTTTTTGTGTGCACGAGACTATACCTCTTGGGTAATATTAACCTGCAATTTGTATAGAGCTTTGGATGGTATCCGCGACAATACCAGTTGGAGTTGAGATAATTCCTTTAGGGGTGCTTGCCCCATGATCTCGTCCATGAACAACATTTTGTGTGTAATATGGAATTTTGCACTCGGCTGAGGTATTGTGTGAACTGTATCTCGCTCCCTTGCTTCAAGTTATTTTGATGTCTGTGATGTTGACAACCCTGCTCCTATGCTATTGCCCGCTGCCTACGCTTCCCCTATCCGCTTGAGGAACTGGCACACAAAATTCTCAAAGTATTCATATGTACGTTCCTGAACCATTTGGGCTATCATCCATGCATCATCCTCCGTGATCGTGTAATCTAGAGGTGTTCTTTACGCCTTAATATTATTGTGCGCACCACCCGTCTGAGTAGTTGGTCTCTTATTCAAGCCTGGTTGTTGTGGATTGGGACTTGGTGTGGTCTCCTGCACCTCCTTGGCCTCTTTTTGTTGTTCTTAGGCCAGTAGTGCATTATTCTTCTTCCCCTTTTGTGTCCCTATCTTAGTTTTCCCTTCATTCATCTGCTTTGGTTTTGTCTAGCCCGTCCTTCGTTTCTTTGGAACTATGACTTCTTGAGGCTGTGTTTCTTGTTGCCCTATTTCCTCTTCCACTGTCTTTGTAGGTATGTCTTGGGTGAGGACTAGAATATTCCAGTCATCCTCCCAATCTTTTATAACCATATCAATGTCGCCCTCCATGATGCAATAGTGCAATTGTATCCACTGCTTATTGGGGTCTTTTCGTGCCTATATCCACATCGCATGTCAAGTGGCTTTGAAGTTGGCAATGTCTCGATAGTGTGTGACCTCCTGTGGTGTTATTCTCCAAAGGTTGGAGATGGCCTCATGTAGGTCACGAAGGTATCCCTCGAATACCATTGCATTCATCTTCCTACGCTTGGTGTCTGACACTGTGCCAAGTGATAAATATCTTGCTCCATGATTCAGCTTGGGTCTGGTGGTGAAATATGCGTAATCCGGTTCCTTCCATCTAATGATGGTCATCAACATGAGAAACCATGAGTAATGAAATTTGGTTCCTAGATCCTGCGCATCCTTGCATCCATCCATGAACAAATTCAAAAGATAAGGTTCCCAGCTAACTATTGTGCCCTCGGCACATTGTGCTGCAATTGTGACGACCCCAGCTGGGACTTCCTCCTTGCAGAATTTTCTTAGCAGCTTACAGGCCAATATTTTTGTGTCCATTTTTGTCATAGCATCATTGATCCTTTTGATGATGATTCCTCACGTCCCCTTGTCAGTGTCGTATTTATTTTTCATTTTTTTCGTGAGTGATTTCTCCTTTGTTTTATCATCAAGAAATTGTGTGGGATCCACGCCCCAGGATGGAAGTCCCGTAATGTGCGCAATGAGCTCCACGTCTATAGAGACGATCTTGTCCAACCATATATCCCTACCATGTGTGACTGCCATTAGTTGTTTGATGCAATTGTTTTCGTATTGTCCTCTGCCAAAGTGTGGTAGATCTAGCAGACCTAAAATCCTCATTTTCTCCAATCAGGTTGCCTACTGGGGTGGTTGATCAATCAGTTCCCCAACTACATGCACGCCCATAGTCTGTAAGTATGTTATCTTTGCAAATTTCGGGAACTTGTCTCTGTCTGTTACATCATGGTTTGAGTATTTTAGCTTCTCGACATGCCCCAGCAAGTCTGATTTCACCCATACCCCATCTGGTATACGCGGCAAAACAAGGGCTGCGATGAGTTTCTTGCATGTTCATCTAGGTACCTATTACTTGTATTTTTTTGGTAGTGGTTGGCTCGAGGTTCCAGCCTCCATCAATCGAACATTGAAAAACCATTATGGTCAGCTCATGACATCTTCCACTATTCCTTCTAGTGGGTGGTCTGACACAGTTGTTTGAGATTCATCTGCCTCGACTGTTATTTCCATATTTTTCACCGTCCCATTGAATCTTGGAGTTCCTTCGGGGTTCTTTGGTTGTGCCTCATTCAGGGTTCCTATGCCCTTGTTTTGTTGGTCTCATTCTTCTGCCGGCATATCCACATTCGTGCCCTCAGTTGTTGGTTGTTGGGTTTCTTCTATCACAGGTATGGGGTTCATCAGTGTTGTATCTGGTGATGGTATTTCATCGATATTGACGATATCTGGCGACTGTTGTTCACCTTCCTCCGATTGTGCCTGTGACCTGGTCCTAACTCTAGAGTGTCTGGCAGTATGGCTTTTTTATTCTTGCTTCGATGGTGCCATAGTGATGAATGTTGAGCATTTGCTGAGTTCAAAGGTCTCTATAACCTCTGTGAATTGTGATTTTTTCTTGGTATGCTCTCTCTCTCTCTGTCTTTTCTAGTCTAGCAATGAATTGTTTTCTCCCACGTCCATGTTTTGTATGGGCATTGGATGAATCTTTTCGAATACTCTACCTTTATGGTGGATTCAATGAACCTCTGATTCCTTCTTACTTTCCATTACTCTCTTCCGCCATCTCCAGTTGGCGTTATTAATGCAATGTCTCGTCGGTCCTTTCTGGAATTCAATTCTGCATAAATTTGTTGTTTCGTAGTACTTTTGTCGTCTTTTACTTTTCCCACTTGTTTACATCATGACCTGACCATTGGCCTTATCCTCTCTTAGTTTGTATTCCTAAGTGTGTATGTTCCTTTTTGGCACACTGTGCCTCTATTAGTACTGTTTAATATCCTGTGTGTGTGTTTTTTTTTCTTTCTCTCTGCATGATGACTTTTCATGTTGTGGATGGTCGACTATCCTTGTACGACTTCATTCGCCTTTCATTGATCATCCCTATGATTTATGTGTCTGATAAGTCCTTCAAATGTACATCTCCTCCGTCTATGACAGTTTTCACCTCGTGTGGTCCTAACTAGTGCATTCTGAGTTTTTCTGGGTGTTGAAATGATTTGTTGTCATACATCAACACTAAGTCTCCTTCCTTGAAAGTTTTCTTCTTGATGTGTCTATCATGCCAAGATTTGTCCCTTGCTTTCTGAACTTGTCAGTGGAACCCTTCTAGGATCCGATATTCCTCCATGGTCATCAGTTGATTTATTCTCTCCTATACTATGCCTCGTTATGTCATGTGTGTAACTGTTGCTACGCACAAACTAGGTACCAAAAATTCGAATGGAAACATTGCTTCTTGGCCATATACCAATTTAAATGGCGTGTTCCCTATCAACTTCTTACACGTAATACTGTAGGCCCACAATACTACTGGTATTTTGAGGTCCCAATCATCTTTGTTGACATTACAGATCTTCGTCAGTGTATTCTCAAGGATTTTGTTAAATGCTTCTATTGTGCCATTTCCTTGTGGGTGATACAGTGTTCTCTTCTGATGATGGACTTCAAACTCTTCAATCATAGTGTTGATAATGTTGTTAATGAAGTGTGTGCCTTGGTATCTCATCAAAACTCTCACGCACCCAAATCTAGTGATGACTTGTTCAAATAGAAAGTGTGTTGTTGTTTCTGAGCTGCAATCCTTCATTGGTGTTGCTTCGGCCGTCTTGTCAGGTACTCTGTCGTGGTACTAATGTACCTTTCTCCTGTTCTTTTTGCTGGTGGGTTGATTGGTCCCACAAAGTCTATTTCCCATTTATCGAATTCATGTAATGTTACTTGTGGTCGTAATGGCATCTTGTCCCTTTTTTTGGGTTTACCAACCCTTTGACAAACTTCACATCTCTGGAAGTACTCCTTCGAGTCTCTGTGAATGGTTGGCCACCATAGTCCTACGCACAATACCTTCTGTGCGGTAGCTTTGTCTATGTAATGTCCTCCTGCTATTCCCTCATGGGATTATGCTAAAAATCTTGGTCTTTCATGTTCTAACAGATATCTGTGCAAGATGATATCTGCGCCCATTTTGTATAAGTGTCATGCGATCATTTGATAGTTTGCAACCCAGACTTCCAGTTTTTTATTCTGCGCGGTGTTATAATGTTGTGGCGCAGAACCTGTGCTCAAGTACTGAATCATATCTACAAAGTATTCATCAACGATCTGGAATGAAAATCAGTGTGTGTATGGGAATTTGTCCTCTAAATTCGTAGGTTCTTCTCTATTTGTGACCCTTGATAGGTGGTCAGGTCATGCATTCAATTTTCCTGGCTTGAATATTACTTCAAAATCGAATTCTTGAAACAATAGTAACCATCAATAGATTCTTCCCCCCAACACTAGTTTGTTGACTAGGTATTTAAGGGTTGAGTGATCTGTGAACATCTTGAAGTGTTTTCCCAATAAGTAATGTCTAAACTTCTGCAATGCATAGACCATATCTAGCCCTTCCCTCTCTATAGTATTATAGTTTTGTTTTGATTCTGATATCTTTCGGCTCGAAAATTCTATAGGGTGATCCAAATCTCTCGCTCCTAGCTGCACCAAGATAACTCCAAGTGCTATGGCTGATACATATACATGCACGTGGAATGTCTTCTCCCAGTATGGAAATACTATTTTTGGTGCAGTGACCATCTTTTCTTTCAACGTATCTAAACCATGTTGACAATCGTCGTTCCACTGAAACTTTGTATCTTTTCTTAACAGTTTCTCCATTGGTGCAAAATCTGTGCATATTCTTTGATAAACTTTATGTAGTATCCTATGTGTTCCAATGCCGCTCTTAGCTCACAGACTATTTTTGGTGGTGGAAAGTTAACAATTACTGCAATATTTGCAAGATCTACTAGTAAACCTTGTCTGCATACTGTATGGCCCAATAATATCCCAAACGGTGTTTTGAATATTCATTTTTTTTATGTTTAGTGACATCTGGAACTGCCTACATCTTTCTAACATCAGCTGCAAGACCTCTACATGCTCTTTCAACAAACTATAGATTGTCCAATTGTCCAAGTATACCTCTAAAACCTGGTGGATGAATTCCTTAAACGCCGCAATGACTACTCTGGAAAATATTGCTGGTGAATTATTCAATCCAAACGGAATGACTGTGTATTGGTAGGATCCCCATTTTGTAAAAAATGTGGTCTTGCATCTATCTTCATGTGTTATTTTCATCTCGTGGTAGCCTGAGAATCCATCAGTGAATGAGTAAACTTCGTGTCCTCCTACGTTCTCCAACACTTCATCTGTGAAAGGTGTAGGGAACAGGTCATGTAGGCATGCATTGTTCAATTTCCTCAAGTCGACGCATATCCTTATCCCTCGTTTTTTCTCTTGAACTACCATCGGGCTTATCCATTCTGATTCTTCCACTAGTTCTATGATTCTGGCTTCAAGCATCCTATCGATCTCATATTTGACTTTCTGCTTATATATTGGGTTCAATCTATAAGGTCGGTGTATGATCGGTCTCGCTTCATCTATGAGTGGTATCTTCAGTTATCCTAACTCTCCTATTATACACTTCATCTTTGTAAATGTTGTGAAAAATGGGTCGTTGTACTCTCGCGGTAACTCTGTTATGCTTTCTACTGTTTTCTCATCCCAGTAATCTCCAATGTTGGCCATTTTGGGATTTTCCACTGTCGCAATGTTGACTTTAATTACCGTGATCGGTGTGGCGATGACTTTTGATTCGATAGGTGGAACCTCCACTTCTCTTTCACCTTCCGCTTTCTCAATCTGAATATCGCGTGGATCATCTTCATATGGCACTTCCTCCTTCATATGGTAACATGACAATAGTTCTCTAACTATCTGTTTGTTTCATTGTTGCTCTTTTGTTATGAGTTCTAATTCTAGTTCCTTAATGAATATCCTCCCTCTTATCTGTTTAAGAGTTGCATCGATGCTGGGGTTTTCATGCTCGAATGAAAAAGTAACTGTAAAAGTATGTTGAAATATCGCTTAGGTCGTGGTTCCTTTGCATAGTTCCTAGTATGTATACCAGTTTGTTGCTATGCCCTCTAGAGTGTGTATAAAATGATGAGGACATTCCTCAAGGGGTGTCAGTTTCCACAATGTTTTTCACTTCTCCAAGTGTTTCGTTGGTCCCCCTATCCAGCGTACTTATGCTTCTTCTTTTTTTTTGTTCTGCACCGAACCTTATGCGCAGTAACCTCTTACATTGGTGCCAATTTGTGATTGTATCTTTGTGTGCGCCCCACCATCTTGCAAGTGTGGCCTTGAGTGCTATGTCAAGTGCTAAGAGTCTCTGATTCTCTACAACTTCATCTTCGTACTATGCCAAGAATGTTTCTAGGTTGTTTATTATATGGAAACTAGGTGGTTCCCTTATCTCCATGCCTACCCATCTTACTGCACGGTCTATTTGTGCACATCTTCTCATGGAAACTTCATGTAGCCTTTGTTGCCAGTTCTCTAAGCCAGTATCTGAGTCTGTCGCACATGAAGTAATTCTCCGCCAACTGATTATTCCATCTGCAGTTGGGTTTACGTAATCCTCATCGCACACAGTTGTTCTATACAACTGGTTGATTTCTTCTAAGTCTAGGCAAGTGGGTTCTAAAAATCTTTCCCCTTCTTATGGGTCTAATGGAGCGATGAATCTGTATTCACCTAACTCAAAAGTCATTTTTCGTGTCTTCAAATTGATTATGGCCTGGTTGTCAAACGCCCAATCCAAGCCAAGAAATGTTGGATATAGTGTTGTGTCGTCCACTATTTCAATTACTTCAAAATATAATTTAGTGCACACTCCATCCAGGTCTACCGTCACTACTTTCAGTCTACCAATTGGTAGGACTCTGTGTTGATTTGCTAGTTTCAGTTGAACAAATGAGTATCTTAATGTCGGCTCTCCCATGCATTTCCATGTCTTTTTTTGTAATACATTAACTTTAGATCCTACATCCAGTATGATAACTCCCATGTTGAACTCTCTGATGTTGGCATTCAGTCTGAATTCTATACTTGTTCTTCTCCTTGTATGTAGGTGATTGAATTTATTTTGTTCTATTTTTCCTTCCGTCTCTATACTACATCTTTCCAATATGTTTTGTAGTATTTTGACAGATGATGGATCATTTAGTACTTTTACACATGATTGCAAAAATCCTTTGATTGTACTTACTTGTCCCATGCGTTGAATTTCGTTGGTATGATCCAATAATGGAGGCATCTCGTACTCTGGCACTTCATTTCTTTGTTGCACGGTTGAAATCGATGCCATATCTTCCTTCTAAAATTCTTGTCTGGCTTGGTTAAATATCTCCCTCTCCTTCTATGCGTCGAACTGCTTCCTTGAATCGACATTCTTCTTTACCCACTCGTGTTGTAATAGCTCTTGTCAGACTGTGTCGTTCCCTGTTTTAGCTCCTCTGTGGGTGACTATGTTCATGTTTTGTCCTTCATCCACTGAACATTCTGGTTGTTCTAGTTCCCCTTTTCCTGGATACTGACTAATAGTTTTGGACATTCTTCTATATAATGGTCTGATGCGCGACAATACATACATGTTGTAGGTGGAAGTGGACATTCCCTTGCATAATGTCCCAGTTTTTTATAATTGTGACATACCAATGGTCCTCTACCTCATCCAAAACCTCCTATCGCTCGTCCTCCACCTCTGTAGCCTGCTCAATCTCCTCTCGGCGCATTATACTGAGGTGCCTGATTATACTACGCGATGTTGTATTGAGGTTGCATTTTGTTTTACTGCAGCTGCGTGGTATTATATGGTTGTTGCACAGTATTATATTGTTGTTGCACAGTGTTGTATGGGGCTCAAACTTGATTAAATTATGGTGCAACTTTCCCAGTCATCATTTCATCTTTTACTCTTTATGCATCTGATGTCCTTTCTCACATCAACTCCATAGTTCTACAATATTTTTCATTGTGGCCCACTGACTTGTAAAAGTTGCAATATGACCTCTTTCGGATTGTCTGGTATTTCTTCATCATTGAGTAGTGATATGGATCGTGGCCCGGTTTCTTGCATATTTTGCACCATAGTCCTATTGTTGGCAATGGATTTGGAATTCTTGTTTCCATATACTGCACGAATGTTGGAAATTTGTTCTTTTGGTGTCCCTTCATCCTACATGTAGTACACAAAATGACTTCTCGTTTGTCCTTACTTTTATTTTGGTTTAGATGGAATGTTAAGTTCTTAAAATCCTCCTTCAGTTCTTCGATGGTTGGATTCATTTGTTGATATTGGTTCTCTTCCAGCTGCAGGGCTACCTGTAGAGCCTCTACCTGCGTCTAAAACTTCTATTGTGGAAACGATTATTTTAAGTGGGGTAGCAGTGAATTGACGAAAATGTGCCAATGTTACATATCGGTCATGAGATATTTTAACTTTCCCTTCAGTCGCTTGAATATCTGGTCAATATCCCATACGGATTCTCCCAGTTTTTGTCTAATCTTGTTCATCTCATTCATGTACTAATATTCAGAACTCGGCTTCTAGAACTTGCTTATCAACAGTTTCTTGATGTCTGCAATTTTTTTGGTGGTCCCTAATGGATTTTTTGTAGCTAAACTCATATACCAATCCAGTGCGCAATGCCTTTGTGTAATTGCTAGCTATTCTAGTTTAGTATCTTCGTCTGTGATTTTTTTTTCTTCCCAAATCTTCTCACAGATAAACAAATGTTTTTTCAGGTCCTCTGACGCTTCTCCTTTAAATTCTAGTAACTTGATGGTGGGATTGTGTCTTGCCATTATGAACGTTGAACTACTACCTCCGCGCAGTGTAGATACTTGACTAGTGTTGCCTAAGATGGCTCCTCCAGTTGTTGTTCCCCCCTTACCCCATGCACACAGGGAAGTTTAGTTGTCTGACTCCATTTTCATTACACATTTGTTGTATATAAGTATCTTAATAGAAGTATACAGTGATCTAATGTACCATCCTTGAGGTTTGCGTATAAATTCTTGCTCCGTTGCATTGTACGACTTTGTTGTATCTACTGCAAACTCCATTATAAAGCCTGCCATAATATTGTCAAGCCAAAAATCTACTGCGTGGATGAATTTGTTGTTCACCTCCTATATCTGCTCAATATGTATTGGGGTCCACTCTAACTATCGGATCCATTTCGTTGTGAGGTTATCCTTCAACCTTAGTATCCACTCCTGCAATAAGTGTGGAAAATTACAGAAAAAGACTTCATGCAACTCAGTGAACACATATTTCTCAAGATATTTTTGGGGTGTTATTATAGGGTTTCTATTATGTTTCTGTGCAAACTCCAGCTCTTTTGTCCTTAGCTAGCTTTCGATCTCTACTTTTGTGAGATTCCACAGTCTCAATATCCCCTTCTAGTGGCTCATTTCTTTCTTCTCTATTTTAATATTCTCTTTCTCTGCCTCTTCTCATCTACTCAATCCTCTATTGTTCCTACCAACGACAACATAACCATTTGTTGGTTATTACTTACTATATATCCTATCTGAGTTTGTATTGAGTGACCCAGGGTTCATGTCTGTTCGGGTTTCCAACAAAGTCTATAAAACTATCCTCTCTCCTAGTAAACCAAAAGGCAACACATCACACAGGGTGCACTGCATCGTCTCATTTGAGATAGTCTTAATGGGTGGCTGTAATACTCATGTGTTTACCGCCTAGGATTGAGTAAGATATCTGAGAAATGTATGTTGCGGTTTCTAATCATGTTGATTAACGTACTGCAATGTTATTCATGATTAAGCAAGGAATATAACAACTCATTCATTTAGCATATTCATATATGTTGAAGAAAATAAAGGAATACATACATTCAATCACATAACACAGATGTTACCATTGTTCACCCCCTCTTGGGATACGTCCACAAATATCTGCCTCTTAACTATTTTATTATAGTAGTTATGAATCTGCAGCATTGCACGCTTTACAACTATTCTCAGTCAGGTTAAATATATTATGAGGCGGACTAGATCGCACCAGACTCCTTAGCCTGTGATATAACCCTCAAGATCTACCCTCCTCGGTCCTCTCTAGCTCAACAACTTACAAAATTAGGTCATACAACAAAACATTATGTCGTTATATCTGTATCTATATCTCTAGCTAACCTCTTCTATGAGACTTAGGTATCTATATTTATATGTTTCTAGCTCGCTAGTCGTTACAATATATTTCCAAAACCCTAACCCTACCATCGTTAGGTATTACCTGCATGTGCGTGTTCTACTCTTCCTTCCAACTGTCACTTTCCTTGTGCATGCCTTCTTTACCAAAATCGCCTTTCTTTCCTTTTTGGCCTGCTTCCAACAATGCCAAACTTAGCCATGATATAACCGTTGGGATATGGATTAGCGCCACCGCTAAACATAGGGGAACACACTATATTATATATATATTTGCAACAACACAAAACCAAAATGGGGAGGCCCATGGGTTTGACCTCGAGACCTCCCCCCTCTATGTGCCTTAATAATTCTGCCCAAACCAACAGGCCAACAGCCTTTCTTTGTAACCAACACCGCAAAAAGTTTTTAAATGTTGAGTCTGCCTAGCTAGTGGGGAAGGTGCACGTACTATACAACCTTTTGGGCATGAAATTATATGCAGTCTAGTCATTAATGCAGGTTGTAGTGGGGGCACGAAAACCAAGACAAAATTCTTCTTGGTCCTGTGAGTGCCAAAGTCAGATCGAGGTGTGGAGATAGTCATTTTTGGGTAATTTGACACCACAAATTTAGTGGTGTTGTCTGTTTTATGATCTGAGCATTGTTTCTACAGCTTCATTTCAGAATGAGGTATACTTATGTATTTTGCCAAAATGTTTTGTTGAGTTAATGAAAGAGCCTACCCATTTGAGAGAAGGACCCAAAGACGTAGTTCACCAGGGGCGAACTCTGTTATCAAGTTTTTGTGTTCATATTTGATGCTTATGTCTCTTCATTTTTTATCTTTTCCTTCTTTAATGGTGCACTTTAATTTATGCTCATTCAATTCAATTCTTTATAATTCACTCGATGAAAAGATCTTGGATCATCTATGCCTTTGTTTCTTGTCCCATGTTCTTTCCCTACAATGATGTCGTGATATGGGTGTTCTCCCATTTATATGTTGATATGACCACCATGGTTAACAAGATGATAGTCTTGATAGCCTCTATGAAACCAAATGACATCCACACCAGTTACCACCTCCAAGCAGTCAACTTTTACATGAATAAGTCATTCCTAAATAAATTTGGAGAACACCACCCCGACTTTGTTGAATTAATGGAGGATTGGTGGGGTGAAGAAAGGTCATTTGCACAGAAAGATAGTCAGTCAGTCTCGATACAGTACCTAAAGAAACCCTACCAACTACTAACATCCATGATATGCAGAATATATAGCAAGGAGACCTATACACACTTTCAGCTATAGTGGACACCGATGTCATATTTTGTAGCCAAGGTAGGACATGTCTTCAACTGGGCCCAAATACTTATATTCAACATCTTAAAAAATGCTAGGGCGGCCTCAGGACTGAAGAAGTCATGTTTTTATATGCCTACCTATATAATAAATGTTATTTTATTTTCAATACATTTTCCTACTATAGGATGGGAATGGAACCCTAGTCTACCACATGCACATATATACTACTCAAAATGATGGGATATCAACTACAAGAAATATTTGTGAATATTTCTTGGTCCCATTATTTATTTTCATATTCAACCAACTCCCTCATAGGTTATCTCAAGGAGCCATAACAACCCTTAAATACATTGGTGACTATTATATAGGAAAATATTATACATATGTCAAGATATTTGGGTGTGCACAAGCCCCACATATCCTCCCTAAGTATGTCCCTGAAAAATTATTGGCCAAAAAAATTTCCTCTCAAACAGTAGTGGATGGAATAACTTTATTTTTATCAGGAATATCTAAGAGACTATAGCCCAGGTTCCCAACAAAGGTGGGAAGATACACATTTTAAAATGTTCCACATGCTCCAAACGAAGTTGCAACCCTCAAGAAATATATTTGTGTATAGGAGAACCTAGAGAACATGATCCAAGATGGATTGTAAGAGAACATGTTAAATCAGTAGGGTTGGTACACCGTGCTACACATGATGTGAATTTTGCAAAATAACTATTCAAAGGGACCCTTTTCCTTTGAGGAGGTATTAAACAGGTTACCAGATGAACCAACAAAAGAGAAATTATATAGAGAAGAGGAAGAGAGAAAGAAGATAGCCAAGGAACAATTTGTAATAATTTTGTCTAGGGATAAGGAAAAGGAAGAGGAAAGAAATATTGCAAAGAAAAACAAGGAAGAGCAAAGATATAATAAATCTATGGCGGAAGAAGAAAAATTCAAAGAAAAGGAGAAACAAAAATAGGAAGAAGCTCAACAAAAACCAGAAGAGGAAACTAGGAAAAAGAAGGAAGAGGGAGAAACAAAGAATACGAAGGAAGAAGGCATGAAAATGACCAAATTAGAGAAACAGAGGAAAAGGGAGGAAGTAACTTGAAAGGATGCTAAAGAAGAGAAGAAAAAGGTTGAACTAGAGGAAAGGAAAAAAGTTGAGGTTGAGCAAAAGAAAATTGAGGTTGAGCAAAAGATAAGAAATGTAGAAAACGGAAGAAGAAAATAAAAGGATTGTTGAAGTCGAGCAAAAGAAATAGGAAGAAGCAACCATAAATGTTACCGAGTCTGAGAAGAACAAAAAAGTGGAAGAAAAACAAAATAATATTTTTGAAGAAGAAAAAGGAAGAGTTGTTGAAGTAGAATGGAAGAAAGAGGAAGAATAAAATAAAAAGGTAGTTGAAAAAGAATTGAAGAGAAAAGAAGAAGAAAAAAAGAAGAAGGAAATCAGGAAGAAAGAACAAGAGTAAATAAAGAAAAAATAAGAAGAATTATAAGAGGCAAAAAGGAAAAAGAAGAGGAAAAATGATGAATATATAAACAATGGGGCAAACCCTAGTACTCTCAAAGGGATCACAATAGTGACAACACCCATCCATGCTAGTATCCCTCTGAACTCAATTCTAGGAAACTTCTCCCACTCACCTCAATTGATAGAGTTGGAAGATGATGTGGTTGTTTTAGGGGAATATTATTACAACAATATAACAAAGGGAATTGAGAAAGGATCGATTAAAAGGAAGATAGGTTAAGTATCCCCCAGCAAAGGGTCGTCCTACAAGGTAATTTCATGGAGATCAGGGCTAGATCCTCAGGTTAATGCCCTGGAGAATGCCTCAAGTCTAAGCACATTTGCAGGTACCAACTCAGTATTGGTTTGTGAATTGAGTGCCACATTGGACCTCTACAAAGAAAAGGTGGAAGAACTAGAAGAAAAAATGAAGTGCCAGAGGGAACATTTAGAAGCTAAATTGAAGCAATGGGCCTTTGTAGCTGAATAGTTTCATAAAGAGGAATTGGAATATCTAAAGTGGGCACACTCATAAGAGACATAAAACTTGAAAACATTACTTGAAAAATAAATAGAAGGTATGGATACAAAACATCGGGAACTGACCATATTCTCATAGCAGCATGAACACAGGATTTTAGGGCTTGAACAAGAGAACCAAAAATTGGAACCCATCATTAAGGAAAGAAGAAAATAAATTCTTATCTTTGAAACTGTGAAAGGAGAAGTTGGAAATGCAAAGGAATGCCTAAGAAAAATAAAAAAGGAATTATTTTGCACATTGAATATCATGTAGATACACCAAGATTATTTGATCAAGTTATTAGACCAGGTAGATGAGCAGAAAATCCATTACAAAAAGTCTCAAGATGCTTTTGATAGGATTGTGTATTGACAAAATGTGTATGTTGAGACACCTCGCACCTTGCCCAAATAGAGTGTGAAGAAAAACTTAAAGGACCAAGCATTTTTTTACTCCTAAAGAACCATATTTGAATATGTTGAAGAAACCTATGCACTTCCTACCAAATCTTGCAACAAACTTTGGAATTATTTGGATCATCTAATAGAATAATTTGGGATGGAAGTCATCGAAAAACTGGATAAAGTATCCCCAAGTGAATTAATAATCAAGGAAGTAGAAGAAACTCGATATATCAAAAGGGAAGTAATTGATGAAATAAAAGAGGTAAATAACGGTGTTTTGAATGCATAATTAATAAATCCAAACTAACCTATTACTTCTATAAAATAGTTTCTCAAAACAATTCAGCAGGATATGAAAATAGAAGTAGCTTCCAGGATATGCAATGGTGAACTACAGTTTGAAAAGATGCATCTAAACATAGTAGAATAGGTCCTGAGAAACTACAAATTATGGAAAGCCTACAAAGATAATATGACATTCAAAAATGCCTCATAATTTTTTGTAAAATGTATCTTTCTCTATAGAACCCAAATTGTACACATAGTAGAAGAATAGGAAACGATAAGGTGTAAATATCATTTGAAATGACGAAAGTTGCAGATGTAAAGTGACTCTCTTATTTTATAAAAGAGATATCTATCGAAGATAAGAGGATTTTTTCCCATTGTGTACATTAGATGATACTATTATCTATAATTGAATAAAGGGAAGGAGACAATTTTGGGAGTCATGATTGTTGGTAAAATTATATGGGACTAATCTATATATGTTTTTGTTTTATAAGTTTCGTGAATGCTTAATATGTGAACTATTTTCGTATATAGTATTTGAGATGCTTATTCTCTTGTGATTTCTAGTAGATGCAGGGATAATCTTATAGGTTTAATCTCCAACTATTTATGAGATAATCTATGGATTTATTGTTTTAATCTATTATTGATTGTTATGAATTAATTATGTTGTCTATAAAACTATTTCTTGTTGTATCTATCTCTTAAGATTTTCTCTTGATTGAGATAGGATAGAGTAGAATAGGATTAGAATAGAAAAAATTAATTTATCTATAGATAGTTTGCTTCAAATTTAATTAGGATTCTATGATGACGATATATTCTCCAATTCAAATTGACAACCCTTAAGTGGCAACCAAGCCCACATATTGTTTGGAAGTGCTATCCCAAATAACAGTAGGTCTAATTGGGACCTTCCATCAGTGATTTTCCATTATCTAATTGACATGCCATTTGAATCTGTCAACAAGAGGGAAGTACAGAGCTATAGAGAAGGAAATGAAAAATTGATAAAGGGATTAGAAAGAGAAGAGCCAAATTGGTATTTAGTTGCTACAGAGTCTAAATGGCTTGCAAGGGATAAACAACGGAGATTTTCACATAAAATATGAATCCAACATGTGAATAATGTCATCAATGGGGGAACAAAAAGGAAAATGTTAGGGACCTAACCTCCCTAACCCCTCACGTAGGTAGAATAATATATTTTCCATGTAATAAAGGGAAATATTAATAAGGCCTAGTAATAAGGAAGAATAAGTCAAATGTAATAAGACCTAATAGAAGCTTCCACTTCTAGAAGATCTTCCTCTATATTGTTATTTTGATAGATAGATATAGTATAAATAGGAGTCAAGGGTATGATAAGTTTTTTCTTGAGAATAATTGTAATAGAACGCTCTGCTGGAGGTTGCCCCCTCGAAGAAGCAAGTGAACATTGTTTCCTATTAATAAAGGTATTATTTTAGTGCTATGGTTTCATCTATTGTGTTGTTTCATTGTTATTCTCTATAATATTTATGTTTCAACTATTATAATAGATCTAGTACCTTACAAGTGGTATGAGAGCACTTTCCTTGGCAGAAAATTGTGGGTTATTTTTTT
>SNQJ01S0149588.1:23390-34573 GCA_010110895.2 Picea sitchensis | reverse complement strand
ACGGGTCATGATACCTTTTTATATGGTATCTCTGGGTGCAACCACACGTTCGACCACTACCTCAAGGTGTCCCCATGGCTCCATGTAAAGCCCTCACGAGAATTGAACCTTGCCCAACGGTGAAAAACTCCTCGCTTTCCACCATTGGATCCAACCCCTTTGGGACACCTTGACAACAATTTACCTGATATATCATGCCCGAATTAATTCATCACCTTTTCTACAAGCCAAGAGAATCCAAACACCATCACACCTACGCAACTTCTCTAATAGTACCGTTACGTGATCATGTCTACCTGATTTGCCCCTGTATGGACCATTCTGCCTCCATCAGTAACATGTCTTATAAACCGATGCACTTGTCCATTTTGATACGTTGGACTATTAGTCAAATGCGCAACACTTTGACCACCACAAAACACCTCATCCTGTACATGTCCAAACTTACCCAATAGATCCTTGCATTTTTGCAAGACATACCTTGAGGTAGGTCTCCTCTTGTCCAAATCTCATGAATAATAACCACAGACTAAATCATCGCAACCATTGTAGGTGATACTTGTGCTTCTATGTTTGAAGCACCCATTTCCATGCTCTTCACCTGGTTATGCCATGTGTCTACTGACAACACCAATTGCATGCGAAATGTTGACCATTTCCCATTGCAATCATCAAACTTCCTACTAGCATATAATACTCGGGACATATAACCCTTTTCTTCTTCATCAGTTAGGACATAAACCTAAAGAAAACTTACAATTAAAAGCCAAAGGGATTTTACTGGTTTCACATTATTCATACCAAATTTCCCGAGCATCTTCACCACGTACTTTTGTTGTGATAACCAACCTTACCATATTTCTTGTCTCTGTGTATGTCCATGCCCAAGATTTATTTTGTTGCTCCCAGATCCTTCATAACAAACATCTTAACCCAACGATCCAACCTGTTGATCTCAAACATGTTTGTGCTCGCTACAAGAATAACATTTAATGCCAAGATAATAAATATACCATAAACACAATGGTTATACTCACTTTTTTAAAAATTTGTCTTACCATGAAGGAATCAAACATCTTGTACCATTTTCCTAGCATGCTTCAGGCCATACAATGATTCTTGAGTTTTCAAACAAATATTCTATTGTGATTCTTAACTAACATTTCTAGTTGTTCCATATACATCCCCTTTTTCCAAAAACTTCATGTAAAACAATTTTAACATCTAGTTGTACTAACTCAAGATCAAGTAACACAACTAGTGCTAACACAACATGAATAGAACAAGATTTTAACAAATGGTGAGAAACATTCATGGAAATCAATACCTTGCAAACACCCTTCTGCTACCGGTCATACTTTGAACCTTTCATATTTTACTATGTTTGATTTTATAAAAGGAGATTCATCAAACACTACATCTCTGTCCATAATGATTTTGTGGGAAGTAGGATCCCACATTTTGCATCCCTTAACATCATCACCATATCAAAGATCTACCTATTTGATCTGGGTCTTACATGAATGCTGATAAAAACATAAGCATCACAACCAAATAATTTCACATTTGAGTAATCACCAGATGACATGTTCATACCTCTTCTGAAATCTTCCAGTCTTTCGCAACCGATGGTGATCGAGTTACCAAATAGCACAACCACTTATGTCCACAACTATTGTTGCAACTTGGCATTACTGAACATGCCTATTCGATCCCAGCTTCCTTACAATACTTTCCAAGTTCCATGGATATGAACCTACTTTCATCATATATTCTCAAACACTTGATTGACCTGCCAACAAATCAACATTTCTATAGACCCACCTTTCTAACCTAGACACACAGTTCCATCGAACTTTGCATTCGAACAACTTTGACCAAATCTGGCCAAACCAACCCAAGTGAACCTTTGTCGCTCATCTCCAGGGACTTTACACTGGAGTCTCAATGCTCCACCTTAACATGAACATTCCCTTGACCAAATCAGCAAAGTAACACTTTACCATTTACCTCCAGGCCCACTTAGAATAGAGTTCACCAAGCCTTTTATAGGCTTCTTTACATGCAATCCATGGACACAATACCACGATCTACCCAAAAAACACGAACATGAAAAACCACGTGTTTTCCCTAAAAACCATATTTAACTCATTAACTCTTTCACTGAGTCAAGGTTAACCCAATATACATTCCCCCACATATTCAATCTACCTAAATCTATGTCTAGACTTTTCAATAAACCAGGGGTACATATGCATATCCAGGTCTTACAGACGTATGTTCATTTACATGCAATCAATCATTTTTATAACTCCAAGGTAAATATATTTTTTTTCTTTCACGGTGACTCAACCATCATCGCTTGTGTTGTTGTCTTGTTGTTTGAGTAGATCCTACATCTTGAGGTTCCACAACTCAAGGTTATTCTTACCACTTCAAACTTTGAACTCTGCACTTTTGTCATTAGCACAAACCAAAAAACACCCAAACCAAGCTTGTAATACTAAGCCTTTATATGGAGGAACCAATCTTAAGTTCAAGGTTGAACTCAAAAACAAAAATATCAATTTAAAAGATTTAACCACAAAAACCTTTTAAAAAATACAACCACCTCTCTATATAAAGATACCCACTTATATATAACAAGGATCCTTTTAATAAAGTTTACCAAGGTGAATCTCATGCATAACAAGTGTTGCATGGCAGCGAAGTCCTTGCCAGGTTGATTGGGGGATAAATGCATAGGAACAAGGAAAAAGTAGCAGGGGCAAATGGAAATTGCAGCTCAGATGTGGCAAGCAGTATGAAGGACAGGTGGTAAGCATGCAAGAAATGACATAATGTTTATATGTGTGAGTATAAAAAAAGTATTAAACACAATATAATGTTTATATGTGTGAGTATAAAAAAAGTATTAAACACAATTTTATGATATTTATATCAAAAAAATAATAAACGTGTTACATATTATTGGAAATTTCAATATATATATATATATATATATATATATATATATATCACAAATATGATATCTGAAATTTTAAATGAGCCGATTATTCAAATTTAATTTTTAAAATGATCTGAGGACTGAAATATATATATATATATATATATATATATATATATATATATATATATATATATATACAATATGTTATCTCAAATTAAATGAGTGATTTATCTCAAATTAAATTTAAAAAAATGAAAGTAGAAAAGATATGCAGCAGGAAAAGAGAATTGAAAGAATCTAGAGTACATAAATATAAAAGGGAGACAAAAACATTTTGGCTTGGAATATTTCAAAAAATAATAGTTTGTTACATATTCCTAGAAATTTAAATGTGTTTGTCATATAGACTGGGATTGGGGCTCCCGCAGACCATAAGAGAAAATATGTACAAGAAATAGGACTATGGAAAGAAGAATTTGGAGACGATAGACTGTAATACCTGAAAAGTGGAAATGACAAGATATCAGTCTTTGGGTAGAGATTTCTATTTAGAGAAGGTGGAATAAATGGATTGATAAATAAAGGAGGATCAATATAGACTTACAACAATGGTACATATAAGTATTTTTTCTATTTTCTTGTTGATGCCTTTTCCTGTTGGCTTTAGTCTCCGACCCACTTGAATAACCGGATTGATGAACAAAAGAGTTATAGCGATGGTCCATATAAGTATTTTTGTTGTTTGCTTGCTGATTTCTTTTCCTGTTGGATTTCGTCGACGACCCTCTTCAAGTTCTTTTGGACGAATTCTTCAATGTAGCTTCTCAAGGGGGCGACATTGATGCCATTCTGGATTTTAACGCTGAAAAGTTCATTTTCTAATTCGCTTAGATCAATAGAAATATGCTATCCAGATCAACGTTAAGATCCATGTTTTCACTTTCAATTTTGGGCTCCTCCGCCTCCCCTACAATTTTTTTTCCCTTCTTCTGCACGGGAAGCTTGTGAGAACTATCAATTTTATGATGAACCTCGTCCGTTGGAAGAAATTTGGGTTTCTTTGTTATTGTGGCAGGCCGTTGGAGCGATGCTTTGTTACTTTGGTGGTTTGGGTCCTCAGGCCCAAAGATGTTCATTGTATCTCTAGAGAACTGTTGTGGAGTTTCTATCAGTAGTTTATGAAAACATCTGTTTTCTCCAGATGTTGGTTGAAATGAAGAAATGGAGGGGATAATATAACGCCCCAGAAATGTTGGTTCAATGCGTGCGAATGGAAATATCCTCGAGCTCTTCCCTCATTAATGACAATCTTTATGTGTGTTGTATGCTTAATTATTGCATACTTAGAAGTGCGAAGGTGGCAGTTATGGCCAAGAACATTTAAGGATTGGAGGTTTTGTGAACAAACCAAGTCGACGACATACGAATGGCATTCCATGGTATTTGAAATTAGCACTCAGAAGGGATAACAAAAGCCTCCGCAAATATTGGTTTAATGTACATTAATGACAGATCTTCTCGAGCCTTTCGCCCATCAATGACAATTTACACGGTCCCTGCATGATGAGTTGTTAGCATTAAATATTTAGAAACAAGACACACACACACACACACACACACACACACACACACACACATATATATATAAACATTATTTCTTATTATAGATAGGTGCGAAGGTGATGGAGACGGGGAAGAGCAAGCAAGGAAGGAATGGCCAAGTCTGAAAAGCGGTCGGATCAGCTTCAAAATAAGTTTACAAGAGATAATGAGGACAGGTGAGTGTCCAACGACGAAATTGCATGAGTTGGAATTTTTTACTGCAAAACGCGTAAAACGAAAGAGGGCATGATGGTGCAGTTCAGCAGACGGTTTGTATATTTGCGGAATTGCGAGAAAGTGGCTAAGTATGGAATAGGGAAATGTTGATCGGGCTTGTTTTCGGAACAAGGGTTTGAATATTTCGTGAACGGGCCAACCCGAGGTCCCGCGAATGACATTCTAATTCTCAGTAGAGATGAGGACAAACGACTTTGTCATACAAACAACACCTAGAGTTCCGTGATATACAAACTGACAGATGGACTTGCGGGGTGGCTGAGATTTTATAGATCATGTACACTCTTTGGATCGCGGGTTCTTGGGATGGCGGGTTCAAAATTGGGCCTCTATTGCTTTGTTCCTTACAAATAGTACCCAGACTTCCGTGATATATAAATTGAGAAGTGGACTTGTGGGCTCAACATTGCACTTCTCTTGTTTTGTGTCCTCCAAATAACACTCAGAGTTCCGCGATATACGAATTGACAGACGGACTCCAGGGAGTTGATATTGTACAATTTAAATTTTTATATTGTACAATTTAATTGGTTGGTTGAACATTGCACTTCTATTGATCCGTGTCGTCCAAAAAGCACTTGGAGTTCTGCGATATACAAATTGACAAATGAACTTCCATAATTAGCCACTTTTTTGGATCGCGGGTTCTCGGGTTGGCGAGCTCAAAATTGGGCCTCTATTGTTTCGTGTCCTACAAATAGCACCCAAAGTTTCGGGATATACAAATTGACAGATGGATTCTAGGACTGGTGGGCTCAAGATTGTGATTGTCTACATGTATAACATATAACATATATGTTATATATCTAACATTATCTAAAAACATTATTTTCAAATACTAAATTATGAATATTAAATATTGATATTGTACAATTTAATTAAACAAAATTATCAAATGAGTCACAAGCTTTGAGTCTGGGTCCAATTGTAGATCGCCGAAGTTTCGGGCGCAAGATGTATACCATGCACAGGGGGCATGAGAGATGGATGGCGCTGACAAAGGAACCCATGGCCATAAAATTCTCGAACTATGAAAACGAATGGCGGTCGATTGGACTCGTGATGTAGAGATATAGATGGACATGAAAGATGCCACTCCTCCGTCTAGGAACCCGCGAGCATAGACATGGATTACCCAAGTTTTGGATGCAATATGTAGACTCAGAACATGGGGAATGAGACTTCGATAAGGCATAGCCGGGAACCCGCAACCATAAAATTGGATAAGGAAATGAAAGCTCTCGGTCGGACTCGTGGTGTATATTTCATAATTCATGTGCAACACCAACTATGTGGTGACCAGACCAGTATATGTACAAACCAGGGAAAACTAAATATGTACCTTTATAAAGTATGGATGGATCGAAAACGAAAGCGCTCGGTCGGACTCGTGGTGTATATTTCATAATTCATGTGCAACACCAACTGTGTGCTGACCAGAGCAGTATGTGCACAAAGCAAGGAAAACTAAATATGAACCTTTATAAAGTATGTACGGATCGCAACTTTTTCGATCGCGGGTTCTTGGGCTGGCAGGCTCAAAATTGGGCCTCTATTATTCTGTTTCCTACAAATAGCACCCAGAGTTCTGCGATATACAAATTGACAGGCAGACTCTAGGACTGGCGGGCTCAAGATTGTGATTGTCTACATGTATAACATATAACATATATGCTATATAACTAACATTATCTAAAAACATTATTTTCAAGTACTAAATCATTAATATTAAATATTGATATTCTACAATTTAATTAAACAAAATTATCAAATGAGTCGCAAGCTTCGAGTCTGGGTCCAATTGTAGATCACCGAAGTTTCGGGCACAAGATGTATACTGGGCACATGGGGCATGAGAGGTGGATGGCGCCCAGAAAGGAACCTGCATCCATAAAATTCACGAACTATGAAAACGAATGGCGGTCGGTTGGACTCGTGATGTAGAGATATAGATGGACATAAAATCTGCCACTCCGTTGTATGGGAACCCGCGAACATAGGCATGGATTACCCAAGTTTTAGATGCAATATGTATAGTTGGAACACGGGGAATAAGAGTTCAATAACGCGTAGCCAGGAACCCGCAGGCATAAAATTGGCTAAGGAAATGAAAGCGCTCGGTCAGACTCATGGTGCATATTTCATAATTCATGTGCAACACCAACTGTGTCGTGACCAGACCAGTATGTGTACAAGGCAGGGAAAAATAAATATGTACCTTTATAAAGTATGGACATGAGATTTTATAGATCATGTACGGATATCGCATTCCATACTTGGCCACTTTGTGGATCGCGGGTTCTTGGGATGGCGGGTTAAAAAATAGGCCTCTATTGTTTCGTGTCCTACAAATAGTACCTAGAGTTCCGTGATATACAAATTGACAGGCGGACTTTCGGGTTGGCTGAGATTTTATAGAGCTTGTACACTTTTTGGATCGCGGGTTCTGGGGCTGGTGGGCTAAAAAATGGGCATGTATTGTTCTGTGCCTTACAAATAGCACCCAGAATTCCGTGATATACAAATTGACAAGTGGACTTGCGAGATGGTTGGCTCAACATTGTAATTCTATTGAGTTCTGCGATATATAAATTGACAGACAGACTCCAGCACTGGCGGGATCCGAGAAACGAGAAATACATACTAAATATGTACTTTTATAAAGTATGGACATGACATTTTATAGAGAATGTACAGATCCCTTATTCCATATTTAGCCACTCTTTTGGATCGCGGACTTGCAGGCTGGCTGGGTCAACATTGCACTTCTATTGTCTTGTGTGCTCCAAACAACATTCAGAGTTCCACGATATACAAATCGACAGACAGATTCTAGGACTGGCGGGCTCAAGATTTAATGTGTATTACACATTACATGTAATATGTATCGCAGGTTATCGAGCTGGTGGGCTCAAAATATCCACTTTTTGGATCGCGGGTTTTCAGGTTGGCGAGCTCAAAATTGGGCCTATATTGTTCTGTGTGCTGCAAACATCACTCATATTTGCGTGATATACAAATTGAGAAGCGGATTTGTGGGCTAGATGGATCAACATTGCACTTCTATTGGTCCATGTCCTTGAAACAACACTTGGAGTTCCACGATATACAAATTGACAGACGAACTCCACGATTGGCAGGCTCGATATTGAATATATATTACACATTACATGTAATATGTAATACATATTACATGTAATATGTACAATATGAAATGGGCAAGCGAACGGTCGGGCTGGCGGTATAAAAGTAAGTGGAAATCTGAACACGTGTATCTGCCACTTCCGAACCTAGAAATTTTTTGAGGAACGAGTAATCCATACTAAATATGTACTTTTATAAAGTATGGATATGGGATTCTGCCTCTATTGTTCTGTGTCCTACAAATAGCACCCATAGTTTTGCGATATACAAATTGACAGGCGGATTTCGGGCTGGGTCGCTCAACATTGCACTTCTATTGTTCCACGTCCTCCAAGCAGCACTGGGAGTTTCGCAATATACAAATTGACAGATAGACTCAAGGACTGGCGGGTGCAATATTGCGATTGTCTACATCTATAACATATAACATATATGTTATATATCTAACATTATCTAAAAAACATTATTTTCACGAACTAAATTATTAATATCAAATATTGATATTGTACAATTTAATTAAATAAAATTATCAAATGAGTCGCAAGCTTCGAGTCCAGGTCCAATTGTAGGTAACCGAAGTTTCAGGCGTAAGATGTATACCATGCACACGGGGAATGAGAGCTGGATGGTGCCCACAAAGGAACCCGTAGCCATAAATTTCACGAACTATGAAAATGAATGACGTTCGATTGGACTCGTGATGTAGAGATATAGATGGACATAAAATCTGCCACTCCGCCGTCTGGGAACCTGCGAGCATAGACATGGATTACCTAAGTTTTGGATGCAATATGTACACTCAGAACACGGGGAACGAGAGTTCGATAACGCGTAGCCGGGAACCCGCGGGCATAAAATTGGGTAAGGAAATGAAAGTGCTTGGTCGGACTCGTAGTGCATATTTCATAATTCATGTGCAACACCAACTGTGTGGTGACTAGACCAGTATGTGTAGAAACCAGGGGAAACTAAATATGTACCTTTATAAAGTATGGACATGAGATTTTATAGAACATGTATGGATATCACATTCCATACTTGGCCACTTTGTGGATCGTAGGTTCTTGGGCTATCGGGCTCAAAAAATAGGCCTCTATTGTTTTGTTTCCTACAAATAGCACCCAGAGTTCCCCGATATACAAATTGACAAGCGGACTTGTGTACTGCCTGAGATTTTATAGAGCATGTACACTTTTTGGATTGCGGGTTCTCAGGCCGGCAAGCTGAAAAACCAACCTCTATTATCATGTGCCTTACAAATAGCACCCAAAATTCCACCATATACAAATTGACAAGCGGACTTGAGGGCTGGTTGGCTCAACATTGTACTTCTATTGAGTTCCGCGATATACAAATTGATAGATGGACTCTAGGGCTGGCAGGCTATGAGAAACGAGCAATACATACTAAATATGCACAGATCCCTTATTCCATACTTAGCCACTTTTTTGGATCGCGGACTTGTGGGCTCTAATTTGGGCCTCTAATGTTCTGTGTCCTGCAAATAGCACCCAGAGTTGCACGATATACAAATTGACAAGTGGACTTGTGGGTTGGATGGCTCAACATTGCACTTCTATTGGATCGCGGACTTGAGGGCTCTAAATTGGGCCTCTAATGTGTTGTGTCCTGCAAATAGAACCCAGAGTTGCACGATATACAAATTGACAAGCATACTTGTGGGCTGGCTGGCTCAACACTGTACTTCTATTCAGTTCCACGATATACAAATTGACAGACGAACTCAAGGGCTAGCGGGCTCCGAGTAACGAGCAATACATACTAAATATGTACTTTTATAAAGTGTGGATATGACATGTTATAGAGCATGTACAGATCCCTTATTCCATACTTAGCCAATTTTGGATCGTGGACTTATGGGCTGGCGAGCTCTAAATAGGGCCTATAATGTTCTGTGTCTTACAAATAGCACCTAGAGTTGTGTGATATACAAATTGACAGACCGGTTCCAAGACTGTGGAACTCAAGATTGAATATGTATTACACACACAAAGACAAATGAATGTAGAGGAAGATATGGAGTATCGAAGGAGGCAAAAAAAAAAGAAAAAAAGAAACGAAGCTGCAAACCAGTTCAACAAATACAAACAAAGTAAATGAAAAACTATTGAATATGGAACACGGGCATAAAAGAACACACCTTTGCATGGATTCCTCTACATTCATGGTAAGGAGTTTTTTGCGGTGTCTATTTTTCCTATTTGTTTCTATGAACAAAAGTACAGAACAAAATGGATATGAACATAAGTTAACATGTAAAGAAGAAAGAAAGTACTATGTACATACACTAAAAAAAATAGAATAAGATGAATAGAGTAACATATAGTTTTAGAAAAATGTACCTTTTTATATTTTTTTTGCATAATGTATATTTCATAATTCAAGCACAACACCAACTGTATGGTGACCAGACCAGTATGTGTACAAATCAGGGAAAACTAAGAAGCTGGATAATTTTATTTATTATTATTTTTTTTTTAGCAACAAGCTATACATATATGCTTTGAGACATAGAAATATGACTTTGCGATATGTTTGATGTATATCTCATAGTTCAAGTGCAATACCAATTGTATCGTTATTAGACCAATATGTGTCTAAGATAAACATACAGTATTGAGGAATGGGCACATTCGACCACACATGGTCAATAAGTGTGTTTTGCAGATGGCTTGTGTTGTTCAAAAGAAAGCGGAGACTGTATTTGCACATGTAATTTTCCAATTCTTTTGTTCTTCCATTATTTTGTAGCATGTCAATATTGAAGTCTCCTAGAAGCACAATGGGTCCGTTAAGATGGAAATGGCCCAATGCATTGGAAATAACATCTACTATGTTGGAGAATGTTGTTGTGGGAAAATCTACCTGCGGATGGGTAGATTGCCTCAAAGAGCTAGACCCTAACTCTAAGACAGAAAGTGCTTAACATGGACACTGACTTCCTTTCAAATCTATACAAACTAATACATGAGAAGGAAGGAGAATAGTAGTACCTCTTTATCGACGTTTTTCCCTGCACGCTCCAAATCGAGCTCCAAACTCTTGCTCCTTGCTGAGTTCTGTAGACAAACAAAGTACGATCACTTCCTACTCTATTGATATTAGCTTGAAAACAGATCTATCTATCAATGATAAGTTCATGTAAGATCAGACATAAACTAGAAAGAAACAGGCCAAGCGTGTCATATTAATGAGAATAACGACAACAATACTTACAATCGTAGATGCG
>SNQJ01S0149588.1:12257-23380 GCA_010110895.2 Picea sitchensis | reverse complement strand
TTATCTTTAGAACAAGTTGAGGAATTCCCTCCTTGGATCAGGGATCTTCTGATGGAACCAAGAATTCAAATGCAACTGCCTTCCAAACTTGAAAGATCCTCCCCTTATTCTCCTCAACGGGCCAACTACTGCCTCAGATTAGACAGCGCTCCCTCCAAAGGGGCATCAGAGCACTATAGCGCTCCCTAGGAAGCTTGAGGGGGGTGCCAACACTCCAAGGATGGATAACGCTCCTTCAGAGGGGCAGATAAGCGGTATAATTCTCCCTGAGACCTTATAGGGGAGCGCCAACGCTCCTAAGGCTGATGTAGGGGAGCGCTCACCTTCAAAACCTTTGTTTAAGAGCTCCTCTTAGGTGATAAGAGTTCCTTGGCTTCAGTTAATCATTTTCTTTCCTCCAAATCAAGTGTCTGAGTTATTCTATATGTCTTTTTGGTGTCGTCATCATGGCAGTATGCTTTGTTTGATGTTTGCGACACTTGTGAATGTCATGCGACAATTGCGACAATTGAGAGGATCGTGCGACACTTACGACACTTATCGAAGTGAGCAATATTGAGGTGTAACAAATGTTGCATGGGGAGAAACATACAAATTAAGTATTGCAACTTCTATTTCATGGAAAAAAAAATTTGCAAGCACCAGCTCAACATTCTTTTCTTCGATAGGTATATGGTCGAAAATTGGTACATGTTTTTTCACCAATATCATCACCCCATGTGTAATGTAACTTGATATGCAATTGTGATTTGGGAATTGTTTGTTCTGCATGCATAATGCCATGTATGTTTCCTACAAGCACATAATATTGGATTGTATTGTATCATAGTCATTGAGTATATCATCCATGTGTGCATTTAAGCTGTGTGTGTTAAGCGAGAGAATTGATACAGATGAATTTGTTTGTATGAATTGGTACTCATAGTGCAGTTGTCATTTTGCGATGGTCCTAAGTCGCTCCATTTCAATATCAACTTTGTGTTTCACTTTGAATTTATCTTTTGTAAGAGGACTTAGTAAATACAAGGAGTCTATGCTTCTGACACGAGACAGTGTTGTGTACACAAGTCCATGTATCTGAATTTCAACAGGCTGAAATGAAACATTATCAAGTGTTAGTCCTTGTGATCTGTGGACTGTATGTGCACATGCAAGTTTAATCGGAAACTATTTTCGAATATTTAGTTGACCTGTCTTTGTTGATGTCGAAACTGGCTTTGATATTCACAAAATAGGTGTCCAATCTCTTGTAGTGTTTGAATTATATAGATAAGCCAACTTGCTTGCTTGTCGCTTGCCTATATGTGGTTCATGGAACTTAATCCAAAGGACATCAAGTTTTTCTATTTTCGTATAGCCTTTTAGTATTCCATCAAAACCATTGACCAAGCCATCATGTGAATCATATTTATATGCATATATTTCAACCAGCATTTCTAATTTTAGGACAAGCTGCAAAGGTAAAGTGGTTGTATGTTCATGACCTGGCACATTTCCATGGTTGTCTTCTTCTAGGTCAATTGAATTGATGGTGATATCATCGCCAGGCATGAGCGATAGCATGTGCGTGTTATGCATTGCAACATCCTTATTTGTGTAGAACAGTTAAGGGAACATTGGGTATATTGTTGCAGGCCACAAGCACTCGGAATTGATATATGTTAAGTCATCATATGTTTGGTTGTTTGTCTACATTCTATTCAGAATTGCAATGAATGTTTCATTTGTCTGGCACATTGTAGTATGCAATTAAAAGCATTTAATATTGTCTCTCCAGAAGTCATGCATCACTGTTTGCATGTTAATGGTAGGTTGTTCAAATATCAAATAATCTTGGATGGGTTGTGCCTGGTAAAGATCCCCACAGAATATCATGTCAATGTTTCCAAATTATTTCGTGTGCACATGTTTTATGCTTCTTAGTCGGTTGTCAATGGAATACAAGAACCGACTTCTAATCAAGAATGCTTCATTTATAAAGACAAGTTGGAGTTCGTCATAAAGCTTAGACAATGTATCCAACATTTCCTTTCTAAGTGGAAGAAACTGTGACTTGTTAAAAGGCATTAAAAATGCAGAGTGGATTGTTGTTCCACCTGCATTATATGCATCTTTTCCTATGTATGCAACTATTAGGCCCTTTGGTTTCATAGGATTAGAGGAATTGTTTGAATCATAGATTCGTATAAGCATTTGGAATAGTGCTTTCACTGTGAATGTCTTGCATGTTCCTGCTCTGCTTGTAAGGAACAAGTGCACAAGAGTGTCCATGTTCAAGCATTTTTTAAGCGCAATGTCCTTTAGAATTGTTTGTTGTTCTCGATTCAACATACGTCTTATTCTGTGGTATTCATTATTTTCAATTAGGAAAGGATGTTTTGGGACTTGAAAACCAAGATTGATACGTTTTTCACTTGCACCTACTCAATGACGAGGAAAATCCGCTTGTAATTCATAGGACTCACAAGGGGTTCTAGTTGTTTTTCAGTCTGTGAATGTCTCATCAGGATTATCAGGGTTTTCTAGCTCGTTAACTGCAATTTCTAGATCACCCCATGTTGGATTAACATTGTAGGTAAATCTAGCTTCATTGATGTGCACTATAGTCTCAGAGGAAACATATGTAGCCTCCCATGTAGAAAAGTTATGTTTTAATGTCTCTTCGTTTTCATCGAACGGAACATACAAAAACATTTTTTCTCTACAATAGTTTTCATAGTCAGAATGTTTATTGTATTTGACAAACCGTATCACATAGGGTTTTTTTCTCTTTGATATGGCTGTACCATTTTTTTTGTAATGCGATACGAATTCTGCTAAACAGATATGCCTAATAGGAGATGGACGCTGGAGGTAATAATCAACAATAGAGCGACATAGCACGTCTTCTGAATTGTCAGGCTCTTGTTCTAGCAAAACAGGTGGTTTAAGCAGGAATGTGTGTTTCTCAAGTGGAGATGTGTTTATGAAGACACATTTTCTTGAACTACAAGTGAGGGGCAGGGAAAGTGCAATGTGAACTGCTTGTTTAGCAAACCTTTGTTGAAGATTAAGCAATGTATTGCCAAGTGTGCGTATCATTTGTATGGCATCAATATGAATTATTTCATGTTCTTTGTGTATTCTTCTGAATGCACTTGTCATAGATTTTTCAACCTTTGTCATATACGAGGTAAAGTACGATGCTGCAGCATATGCATTGAGTACGTACTGCACATCTGTATTTGTTTTCCACATAACTGACATGTCCTTGGAGAACTGTTGTTCCAAATATGGGAAAGTTTTCGTTTAAGGAAAATTGTTGGTTGTTTAAGCATACATTGTATGGCTTGGATGTACTCATCTTCTGATAGATTTAGCTCTGTCAAGAATTCATCGAAGCTCATCAGCTCGTCAAATTCTCCTTGTTCTAGAAATGCGAACAAGGATTTAGATTTCTCAACAACAACATTGTCCTCTAAAATAAGTGGCTCTATGATTCTTGTAGCTCTCATTGGCGGCACGGGAAAGTTGTATCTGCAATGCGAGTTTTTTCGTTTTCTACAACTTCTTGTATGGTAATGTCTATGAACTTTGGCAAGTTCTGGATCCAAATGATCTATGTTGCATGTTATGTCTTTGTCCACAAATTGCTCGATCTTTGAATTGTTGTCAGCTCCATAGACTCGTGCACCCTCTATCACAACAGTGTGTGGTCATGTTCATTTCCCCTATTCTGGAATTCAGTTACAAAAAAGTAGTCCGATATTTTTCCAAAAAATGTTTCATCATGGCATATCAATTGTCTCAAAGAATTTATTCTATGTCTATAGTACCGAGTACATGTCACTGGGTCTTTTCTTATGAGGTAGTCAATGTCATTATTTTCCAGTGTATCAGTTTGTGTTTTACATTTCTTTTTCCTATGCAGGTCAGATATGACAACCACCAATGGATCCCAGCAATGCTCTGCACTTGTAAATGTGATGAAAAATGTTGGCGGGCCCAATTGTCGGATCATTGCAAAAATAGTTTTCTTGTTTTGTTGCAAATAGTCAGGATTTATAGGTTTGATTTGTACTTGACATCCTTGGCCAACAAATTTCTTCCTTGTAACTGGACTTTTCTTATTCGAACCCACATGCAGGAGAGAACTTGCTCTATTATTATGCGCATTGTTTTGAAAAACAAATTTGTTATGTGATAGGAGAAATCACCTCTTGAATGTAGCAACTCCCATCGAACTATTTTATGATAACCAAATCATACATAGAAGAGTGTTGGGAAGTTCATTTTCTCAGTGAATTTGTCCTTGAATATTCCAAGTGGACGCTGCCCCTCAGTAGGTGCAATTTTGACAATCTTGTCTTGCAAGTCACAAATGCACTGTGAATCAATGAATCCATGCACCAATGTCTTAGCAGGTGTTTCATTCTTCGATTCATCACTTGTATCAAATTCACTAGCATTTTCAAGAGTCTCTGTAGAGTTGGCATCCTCTTCTGCAAGAACATTGTTCCAGTTCTCATTTATACAAATGTTTTGTGCTTTATACAGGGCCCTGGAACATAATTTGTTTAATGCTTTCATAACAACATGCACATGCACTTTGCTTGTCTGATACACATTTTTGTATCGCAAGCATCTTTTCAGAGCCACAACAATTGTCATTGTATCGCTAATGAATTTTGGAAAGAATTTTTGCACACCATCTAGTTGAACACGCACATCAATAATTGATCCCGTTAAGCCCATCCGGGGTCATTTATAGCCCCAGGGTCTGATTTGTGCAAATGCAATTCACAGAGACACAAGTCTCTCTTCAAGTTTCATAAGTGCACTTACATCTGGTAGTGGTGTATTACATCTTATTTGGTCAGGGATTGCAAATTGTGGCATTTTTCCATTTTCAAGCGACCGTTTGCATGGAAGACAATTTTTCCATAGGAAAATGTTTTATCGTGCACTGTCAAGCGCAGGTATTCTGCTTCCAAATCAGGCGTGAAAGACTTACCATTTTTTGAGAAATTCAATTGTTCACAAATTGCACATGCAATGGAAGGAGTGTCTTTAACTTGTTTCATGTAGGTCTGTCTTGCATCTTTCTTTCATAGGGAACTATGGGTAGAAAGTATTTGCTGGTTTTCATTGCTAGTAGTGCATGCTGTTGCTTCTAGCCCATGAAATGTGACAGTTGCATGACCATTTTGGGATATGTGACCGTACCTGTTTCTATTGTGTTGTGCACGAACAAATTTCTTTAGATTGTGATGTGTGAGTTTCTCTCTAAAAGGAAGCGTAGCAATGTATTTTTTTCTCTCGCGCATGACGTTTTTCAAGTTGTGGTAACTTACTCTACGTTTCTTGTCCAATGGTAGGATGACCTGATGGAAACTGGGATGAATTTCACTCTGATTTAGGTTGTGATAAATTAGTCTACGTTTTTTTTTTAAGGCCTGTATGGCCTCATCAAAACTGGGACGAATTTCACGCATAACATTTTTCAAGTTGTGATAACTTAGTCTACATTTTTTGTTTAAGCCCTGTATGGCCTCATCACAACTAGGATCAATTTCACGTATGAATTTTTTGTTTAATCCCTGTATGGCCATATCGCAACCGGGAGGAGTTTCATTCTCACTAAAAAGTATGACATGCATATGCAGATTCGATGCGGTTTGGGTGGCATGGACATTGAACCCTGAACCAGTGATATGTCCAAGCAAAGGTTAATAATGGATATGTGTTGTATCTGTTTTCAACGAGAGGATATCAATTGTTCGATCGGAATTTGAATCAATAGACCAGGAATGGACAACGCCATCTGTCAAGGCCGACCAAACCTGGATATTTACTTTGAATATGATAGACAACCATTGCAAATAGAATCTGCAACCCTCCACATTTCCTTTTTCATATGGCAACGCCATGTTTACAAGGTATTCTTGCCAACTTCCAATTGCCGACATATTTTCTAGGAGATATGGCCAAAGGTGTTGATGCAAGCAGCTAAAAGACTCTTGGTTGTCGCCTATAATTGCATTGTAAAAGGTCTGTACAATGTAAAGCCGTAGTGACTGCACATCAAAATCCGCTGCTACCAAACAACAAATTGCATTGAACAGACTATCTCCACAGCTAGACGCAACAGTTGTTTCTAGTTGTAAACCATGGCAGTCTATGCGATGCATAATCCGTTTCCACTATGATTCAAGGTCTTTGCAATTGAGGGACAAGTAAATATGAGTTCCTTCAAGATTGCATCTGGACAATTTTCTGTACAGTAGTGGTTCATAATGACCACTGACAACATTGGCATCATGGAACAAGATGAAATATGGATTATCAGATGCAATTTTGTTGAATAGTAGATATCTTGTTTTTCTTGTCAATGACCATATTCCAATCGATATATTGAGTTGGTTAGACAACCACCATATACAAAATGTATCTTCCCAAAGTCCCCTCTCATGTGCATGCATAATTGGAGATGCAGACAACCACATATTTGAAAAATACGTAGTGACATCATGTATTCCATGCAACTGCCGAAGAAAATCAGATTCCAATTCGTATTCATACGACTCCAATGCCTCAGCATCACCATTTTTTAAATAGCCCAAGAAATAATCTATCAACCCATTGCGCAGGTCAATCGTGGAATAACGGAAATGCAGTAGAACCTGAAATGCATCGAAAAGACAATCCCCTACAGTATACGCGAATGCATCTAATCTAAAAAGGCCATTGTTATGCAAAACCTTGTCAATGTTGTCATGTATAATGGAGTGTGTATCTATTTCATACGACTCAACATCTATTACTTATTTCATCTTTTGAATTGTGATTTTGAAGCTGTTTCTTAGATACTTTTAGTTTGCATTAAAACAGAGAAAAGGGGGAAAAAATAATAAAACGAGTAAAATAAAGAAAAAGGAAAGAAAAACAAGAAAAATACAAGCGCGGAAGTACGTACCAATCCCTGTATGTATCTTTCAACCATATTCTTGTCAACTTGAATCCCCCTAGTCCCCATAGCAGATGACAAGAAAAAAAACCCACCCTGGAAAGAGAACCAAACAAAAGAAAAAACACCAATAAATAACACCATAAATTTACTGAGCAGAAAGACCGATTTGAACCTATTCATGGTGTGCATCCTACAAGCTTCTCAAATCCATAAAAAGTTCTACAAAATAGAAAGGACAACACAAAGATAACAGGTGGATGTAGTTTTCCAACCCACAGAATAAAAGCATTCCCTGCCTCTACACCCCGACGGATGGTTCCCTCATGTGATAGCTCCGAATTAGTTTTCGAAAACCCCTCTACATTGCAATTTTTGAAATAGCTATGGACATGGCAGCCAACATATGAAAACACATGGTTTCCAGGAACAGAAGTTAAGAGCACAGAGAAAGATGATCTACAACAAAATTTTGAGGCAGGGACTCCCACCATTGAAAAATAGAAACGAAACGATGGAACGGAAACTTTCCCATCAACGAAGGATGACAACAACTCAACCCCAAAAAACTGCAAACCGCAACAACAGGTCCAACAACTTGCAAAGTTGAAGAACAACAAACTAGTGAACAACCATGAAGAGGTCCAACTGCAACTGCAGGACCTCAACTTTGTAAAGTTGAATCAAATAAGAACAAGAATCTTGGAATGAACCAACGAACAAGCATCAACCACTGAACTAGTGATTCTGGTGGAGAACAATTCAACACAATTTCACTGTAAACAACACCATAAAAAAAATGGAACGAAACTCTATTGCAACACATCCGTACAATAAACATTTAAGACTGCCAGACTTGTTAGGTAAACTCTTAAGACTATCAGAACCATCGAAGGACGTAGCCCTATGCAAACATTTAAGAAAAAATGCAGTATGGCAGGCCTGTTCTCTCGAAGCACGCAAGAATAAAGAAAAAATATCACATAGTAATATGCTAGAGAAATGTATTCTACCTAGCAAAAAATGCTAAGCCAAGCATTCGAACTAATGCTAGCATTAATCCACCTTCGACCAATGCATAAGAAAATATATGATTTAAAAAGACCATATACGATCAAATACTTTGGATATGCCAACATATATAACATGGGGAATAATGAAGCCGGCAATAAGACCTCCAATCTGTTGTCCATTCAAATCATGACATATATGGTACTTTTTATTATACAAAAATCGATGTTTTCAGTTCCCTGGTTCCAACAATAGATAATATGGAAATATTTGTGGTCAAAGGACAATCTAATATGAGGTCAACGAATTATCGACTACTATAGTCCCTCTATTCTTACGATAGGGACTAATAAGACAAAAGTCCAATATCAAACAAGAAATGTCGATTTACCATGAGCTCTCGTGAAAAAACTTTCCACGACTTTTCAACCTAAATACTCTAGGAAATCTTTCCACGAGTGTATTGCTTCAGAGGTTATTACTATTATCACGTCTTCTACACACGTAAGGATGAACAAATATCACCCCTCTTCCAACACACAACACTCGGATCGCCCAAATGCTCTCTGCATATACCAAGGTCAACATTCCTCTCGATATGTGTCGGAAGCATTAGAGCAAAGAATACTACCCTTGCAATGAACTTGAATCTCGTCCTCACATGCTAGATCTCATCCAACTCGGCTCACATGCTCTGATACCACTTGTTAGGCAGTGGAAGCATAAACATAACATGATTTTAATGGAAAATAAAATCAAACTAAGAATAAACTAAACACAACAACAATCTCACAATTGACACAGTGATTTACGTGGAAACCCAATACGAGAAAAACCACGGGGTAATTGGTATTCTTATTATTCAAGGGAGGATTACAATAGCCAACACAGGCATACAACCATCCTCTCCTTTTTACGCACCCACCGCACTCCACAATATTGTGTCTTGCTCACACACTACATTGCATTGCATTCTCACCTTTATGGGTATGCTCGTATATATAACATCTATCACACAGTTACACGAACTGATCATAAATAGATCACACAGTTACAAAACCTGTTCAGTGTAGTGTGCATGCATGCACAATCTAAATTTAGTGCATGCAATCGCATGGAAATTAGTTGGCACGTTTTCAACACTTTTGATCATGTTTATTTAATGATACATAATTAATTAATGATATAATCAATGACACATAATTAACAACTATGATAGATTTGTCGTAGTTATTCTGTAAAAAATTGTTGGATTTGCAGAGTTGAGTGGTTAAGTTTGTATAATATGAGTGTTTAGGGGTCTTTCAAAAAAATTAATATATTTATGCATTCAGAAATGCAATTTAAACAATATGAAATTGTGATTTCACCCAAATTTATATCACGATTCAAATAAAAAATATCAAACACAATGCAAATACCTTCTCATATATAAATAATAACACATAATTTGAAACAATTAAGTAACTACTAATCTCACATAAACATTGAAACTAAAAAACATATCCCATGTCCTAAAAAAACACAAGGCTAAAAACTATACTAACATTAAAATGCAATGTTGCAATAGTTTAAACATTGAAACTAAAAAACGTATGCCGTGTACTAAAAAGCAAGGCTGAAAACTATACTTAAGTTTAGATAATAACATTAAAGTACAACAGTGAAAACTATAATTTAGAGGATAGCAAGTTGATTTATAGTGCTCTAAAGTGTAATAATTCTCATGACACTCAAAATCTCTTTGTATAAATTAAAATATATTAAACTTACACAACATACTCTTTTGGATGTCAAATCTAGGATTCAATCATCAAGTATAGTGATGGACCACCTTTTAATGTAAAGGTGTGGTTCACTCAAAATGATGTACAACATACTATTTTGGATATCAAATGTAGGATTCAATCATCACGTTTAGTGATGGCCACCTTTTAGTGTAAAGGTGTGGTTCACTCAAAATAGTGATGTAGTTACCTTTGTTTATTAAATTGATATTTTACTAATAGTGATAGAGTTACTTTTCCTTATAAAATTAATATTTATTTATTATCTTTATCAAAAAATAATTAAATAATTTTATAAATAATTTTATAGTGGAAATTTTGAATTTGGATTAAATATATTGATTTTTAGTTTATATTAGATTTTCTATTACAAAATTAATGTATTTTAAATACATATATCTTTATGATATGATATATGATATTGAGAAAATAATGAAAATTTGAATTTGGATAAAATATATTTACTTTTCATTTATATTAGATTTTTTATTATAAAATTTATGGATTCTAATTATATAATGTGTTTTTAAATTTGAGTGAGATTAAGGATATAGCATTTCATTATTATTCATTTCAATTAATTTGATTTGTGATATATTTGTTAAGTGTTTTTTTATGATGGGCTAATCAATTTGAGACATTAAACACATTTCCACATACCCATAAGATCTTTAGTATCTATGTTTACCATAATTTGAACTTGAGTTGTTTACATAGTAATGCTTTCTCCCAAGTTCTAAGTCACAACCTAATGTATATGCGATAGTGTCCATATTCAATACATCATTATACACATGTCTAATCACATTGACATATACCAACACAAAAATGTTGGTGGATCACCCCCACTTGAGGTATATAATGCACCTCACTTCTCTAAATACAATAACATTATCATAATGGAAGAGTGCATACATGAAGTTGTGTCACTTTGTTTAGGTCTCTCAATTTCAAGGTAACACATGCTCATTACTAGAAAATGGAAATGTGTATGTGTTATCTAGAACTAGGGTTGGTAGAGTTGAGTTTAGTGCCCGAGTTTCCATGCAACTAATAACATGGACATTTTGGTAACATGTAAGTATTACATTTTGTCTAAAAAAATAGAAACAACCACAACTAGTAGCCTACCTTCATTATCTCTGACAATGGAGCATAAAAACACACACATTTTTGGTACCCAAGATCTTTGCAAGCACAATCATCTCCTTCAACAAACACTATTTAATGAGCACACATTCGAGGAAAAGCATGCACAATTGTTTTTTGTGGGCAATGTTATTGAGGTAGGAGAATTTTTTTTTCTTATTCTTACAATGATTAATTTGTTGTTCCCATAATTAACAAACATTAAAAACATATGTCTTCGCACTAAAAAC
>SNQJ01S0149588.1:0-12165 GCA_010110895.2 Picea sitchensis | reverse complement strand
TATATATATAAATATAAACAAACATTTTTGGCACCCCCACTTTTCAACAAGCACCCTTCGACAAGCACAATCACCCACTTCAACAAGCACTATTCAATGAGGAAAAACAAACACAACATTTTGTTAGATTATAAACCTTATTTATGTAATAATACCAAGTTATTAGGCATTGATTTATTTATTATTGAATGATGGTTGAGATAATTGCTCTACCATTTCCTCTCTCGAATAAGTAGTTAGATCCTACATTAAATTATAAACTCTATAAAAGAGACAAATGTTATCATATTGATGAACCAAAGCTAATATTGATTTTTTTTAAGTTCCTCTTGTTGTTCACTCTTCATTGCATTATCATTGTGCCTCCCATTCAATTAATAAATCTTACTCTTCATTGCATTATCATTGTGCCTCCCATTCAATTAAATCTTATTCTTTTATGATATTAGAGCTACAATATCGAAGGTCGAATTTGAAAAGACTAGGTGTGGAGAGCTACCATTTGGAGATCTTTCTTGCTACTCAGTGACATTTTTCATGAAGACCTTTCCTATAGGGTAGCTCACGTGGGTAGAAATCCTACGTTCAAAGGGAACAAGGAGCCATCATACCGCCAGATAGTCTATTAAGGAGCATCTTTTTTGCAGATCTAGATTCCATCTCACGTTATCCACCTACTTTGCTTCAATTTATTGTTCAAAATCAAACAAGGTTTGAATCTCCACGTGACCAAGGAATTTTTCTTTTCAGAGAAGTCAATCGTTCTTTGCCCAAGTCCACCCACACCTCAACGACTTCCTATGCTAGATCTATATGTTGTTGCCTAATTCTTATATCCTCTATATTTTGTGGATGCTAAGGATATAATTGACTTGGGAGATAAAAATGTAATATGAAAGTAAAGTAACTGGAGTGGGCTATGCAACCTCTGTAACGAATTATAAGGATTGGGTCGGTATTGTATTCGGTTTCATTAATTTAGTTAGTGAGTAATCTCCTTTGCATGTGCTCAATAATGTTATATTCCTGCCTTTGCGATGTAATTATGATGTGGGGAGTTGGACTTTTTTGTTTTTTTAATTATATTTGGATCTAGTAGTGACAAGTCAAAATTGTGGCTTTTAGAAAATTTAATTGTGGTATGTTGTGTTTGTCAAGTAATATAAAATTTCATTTCATTGATTTAAGACTAGCAATAATCACTTTATAAAAATGGTTGATATATTCTTAGTGTTGTCATTAATTTGAAAATGTCGAAAATCACGTCAACGTATATCAACCACTTTTATAAAGTGGTTATTGCTAGTTGACGACCAATATACTTTTAGGGCCACCATTAATACATTGATACATAATTAATGTCTTAATTAATTATTATATTAATGTAATATATAATAAAAATAATAATGTATAAAAAACAAAATATAAATTAAAATATTGATTTACATTAATGTATAATATAACATATTAATTGATTGATACATTAATAATTTAATGTATTAATTAATTAATTAATGTATTGTTAAAGTATTAAAAAACTGATACATTAAATACTTCAATAAATACATTAAATGCATTAATAAATACAATATTAAAGTATTAATAAATTAATAAATTGTTAATACACTAATATTAATGAAGTAATACATTAATAAAGTAGTAATATATTGACATTACCATAATGTATAAGTTATAGTACTATATTAATACATTAAAATATACATTAGCTCATTGATTGATATTTTAATAATGTAATGGTTAGGAACATGTGTGAGAGGGGGTAGGGTATGTATACCTCCGTAGACTTTACTAGTCAAATGACTCAGCTAGGGGGTCTCATATACCAATTAATATTATTAAAGTAATAGTTATAATAATAATAATCTATTTTTAAGGTCACAACCAAGTCAAGCCAAACCAGACCCTTTGTTGGTGTATAAAGGGTATGCATGTTACATACCTAAAGTACCAATTGTAAAATATAGTTAATTTTATATATTAATAATAACTAATAATATTATTCCCCCAGATGGGGTGATAGTGCGGTCTACGCGGCATTCGGCGGAGACGGGTGGAGGGCATCAGGACACGGGGGCACGTGAAGGGCCCGTGCCACCCCCCCCAGAGTTTAATTGAACCGTAAATTCGTTGCGAATGGGCATTAATGCTCACATTAACACAGGCTCCCCTCCATACTGATTTCAAAACATGATTGTGATTACAATGCTGGTTAGTTGTTGTAGTTGGCCCCCCGCAGAATTCGCTCTGCTTTGGCAATGGCGTGACCCCCCCTGGACTAAGCCCGGGCCTGTACATTCCTCGCCCTTTCGCCCCCACAAAGTGCATAGCACCGCCTTCGCTTGCAGCTTTTGTTGGACCATGACTCGCCCACGAGGAAGGCCAAAGCGGGGTTCGCCCTGGAAGTCCCGGCGTCCTTCAGTCTCCAACTCGGATTCGCCCTCCATAAGGTCCTCCCCCCGTGGCCGGTCTGGTCAATCCTTAGTTGCTTCTCGTAACTTGGTGAATGAGCAACTCAATTGTGGGGCGCTGATGCCCAGAGCAGCCAGCTCTCCCCTTCAACACCTTCGCGATCCTCCAGTGACTCCATCTATCCCTGCGTCCGAACCTAACCAGACTTCTCGAGGGGCTGGGCCTCTTCCCCGGCACTCATTCACCTCTGCGCAGATTTGGGATAGCTTGGCGACACTCTACGACCTGGTCTTTGGTATCCGCTAGAGCGTGGAGGACCTCAACTATCGCCTCCAAGAAACCGACGTCAAGGTAGACCTCTTCCTTCGGACCCTCAACTCCCTGCAGGATTCTCTCGCCTCCAGCCCGCATGAGGGTGCTCCAGTGGAGAAGCCGAACACGGAGGCAGATGCAGCAACAGGTGTAAAGCAGGATGCAGCGCCAGGTGCGGACCGAGACAACAAAGTTGGTGGTGTTGTGGGCGACGTGGAAGGCGACAAGAATTGGGTAGATCAGCCCACGTACATAGAGGAGGAGCCTTGGCCAGGGGACCTCCCGCCCAAGTGGCCCAAATACTCTCCAGGTGCCTAGATCGTCAGTCTTGTCGCAGGGGGTCAGTAGTATATCTGTCTTTTTCTTTTATCTTTTGAGGAGTTTTTAGCTGTAAACTTTTATGTTTAAAACAGTAAACAGTATCACTGATAAATTTGGGGTATCCTGGGATAAATGGACTGGTTTCCCCTCTGTTGGGGCAGTCTTATATCCTCAGTATGAACATCTTGTATTTTGCTTTGTTACTTTGCTTCTGGAAGGCACTTAATATATTTTCTTACTTAAAAAAAATAAAATAACTAATAATATTATTATGATTAATTAAAAATTATTAATACATTATATATAATAATTATTAAAGTATTAATAATGACTATTAGTTATGAGACCAATCAATAAAATATTATTATTAATATTAATAGGATTCACTAACAATAATAACAAGTACTATTTATATTAATAATAAATATATTAATTATCACAAATTATTAATAATTAATGTATTATTAATTAATACATTAACTCTAACTCTAATAATCCTAACCTTATTAATTAATATATTATTAATAATCTTAATCCTAAAGCATTCAATGATACAAACTACTCCACTCCTCCCAATTTTTTTTTATTACAATGTAGTTTATATATATATATATATATATATATATATATATATATATATATTCGTTGATTTTTTTTAAATGTAGTAAGTCTTGATTTTATGAATATTTCCCCACCCCACTACTCCCCTTGTCCCTCCCCTTCCACCCTCCCTCACCCATCTATCACGGAGCCCACCCTTAAAGAGGTGGTTGGTGAATCACCCATGCCACTCCCCCTATTCTCCCAGGATGGTGATCCTCATCTCCACCTCTAATTTCTCCACCAGCCTTATCCTCCCCTCATACCCACCCCTTAAAGGAGCAATAGGAAAATACCTTTTAAATAATTAAAAAATAAACACAATTAAAACATGAAAATAAACTTCATCCTCCTAAGGAAAATCTTGAAGAAAAGGTGTGAAAACACATTAAAAGGTTAAAACCTCCCCATTTTTTATTTGATGCAAATTATATATATATATATATATATATATATATATATATATATGTATATATATTATTTAAAATAAATAAACTTGAAAATGGAATAATCTAGGTGGTTGTGAGGACAGTTTCCTAAGGTGTCCTCCCCGTGTTGCCCTTCTCCCCAGACTCGATTTTGTCCCTCCCACTCTCATTCCCCCCCTCCACCACCACCCTACCCAGTCATTCCCCCCCTCCACCACCACCCTACCCAGTCCTCCCTGTTGGTTGTGGAGCTTGAATATCTTCATGATTCAGAGGTTTTGTTTCAACTGTGTTTGGACCCCATCACTTGACGGGGGGTGTGGGGGGTCCCACCCCCCCATTTCTCTCACCAGGGGGGTCCAGGGGGGGGGGAAGAAATTTTTGAGCCCCCCTTGGTGGGGAATTCGAGGTAGTGTCCCCAAAGAAAAATTTTGGGAAACTTTTTCTTGTAAAATATTGTAATTTCATAGTCAATCTTGACCGTTCATTATAAGGTCACATAGCTGATGGTAGAAGTTATGTTAGGGATTTTCTTCCTAGAAGGAAACCCTCTTTTTTGTATGAGGGAATTGCATCGTGGTTGTGTGAGCGAGTGAATATTGCATTATGAGAGAGGAGTCTGTGAGAAAAAGAAGAGGAAGTTACAACATGTATGTTGTAGGTTGCATCTCTTCATTTGTTGGATAATAATAAAGGAAGGACCTAGAAATTTCTCTGGTGGACGTATATCACACTGGGTGAACCACATATATCTATGTCTCTATTTTATTGTGTACCTTTTTTGTTTTGTTTATGCATTTTGTTCATTTATTTCTCTACGATTCCATTTTTCTAATAACTGGTATCAGATCGAAAGGTAACTTGTAGGAAAAGAGGGTTCCTAGTTCGAGTGGGAACAATGATTAAAGATGGAAAGTTTGAGGTCGAGAAATTTAACGACCAAAAATATTAGTTATGGAAGATGTATATGGAATAATATTTATATCAGAAGGATCTTTACCTACCGTTGGGAAAAAAAGAAAAATAGTCGGCGAGTATGAAGGATGAAGAATGAGAGATTATTGACAGAAAGCCACTAGGAACAATACGGTTGTGTGTGGCAGCGTTGATGACTTTCAATATTTCGAAAGAAAAGACAATGGAGGATTTGATGAATGCATTGGATAAATTATATGAAAACCCCTCAGCTTCCAACAAGGTATTTATAATGAAGTGATTATTTAATATGAAGATGTGAGTGTTCGTTGCCAATCATTTAAATGAATTCAATACAATTACTAATAAGCTAAGTTTTGTAAAAGTGGAATTTGATGATTTGTTTAGGGATCTTCTAATCTTGTGCTCATTGTGAGAAAGCTAGAACAACTTGGTCATGGTTGTAACTAACTTTGTCTCTGGTACAAACACTATGAAATTTGATGATGTTGTTGATGTTATCCTTAGTGAGGAAATGTGATGGAAAATCACAGGTGAGACATTAGGAAATGCATTGACCATGGAGAATAGGGGAATACAAATGGAAAGAGGAAAGAGTCTAGGAAACCATGGGAATTATAGGAAGGGAAGATCCAAGTCCTGAATATGAAAGATAGAGTGTTGGAATTGTGGGAAGAAAGGACATTTGAAGAAAGACTACAGAGCTCCAAAGAAACAAAGAGATGGACAATATGAGAAAAATCAGGAAGAAAATGTAGCAAGTGATGTGTTACAAGATTCTTTGATTCTTTCTTTAGATAATATTTGTTGGCCCTTGACCAAGTTTTGATGAACACTTGGTCATATTTGATTGTTTTTGGAATTTGACAGCCTATCAAATATGGATCGCCAGATGAAGCAGAGATCACGGGATCTCAGTCCACTTTTGGGCCCCTTTTAGGGTTTTGGGTTAATGTATTGGGAAAGGGATGTCGGCCTGTGGGTTTACCCACGTTTAGGCCCACTTTTGTAACGTATAAATAGAAGGATAGACAATATAAGAAGTAGTAGATGTGATTTCTTAGTTCAATTGGTAGTGCATCTATGTGATGTTGAATAAGTGCTTTGTGCGAAGTGTGTAAGGTTTGCAAGGCTAAGTGCAAGTTACTGTGAGGTTGCTATAGAAAGCTAAGTGTTGTAACGTAAGGAAGAAGGATCTGGCGAGCTGCACAGATCTTCTGTCCTATGCGAAGAAGGGTTTAGAGGCTTTGTGCTTGTAACAGATTGAAGACGATAATAAAGAATATCTTGTGGGCGTAGCCCCAGGGTGGGGGGTGAACCACGTAAATTTGTGTTTTATGCTCCGTGCTTTGATTCAATGTGTTTATATTTTCTTATGCTATGTGATTTGATATATCCATTTATGCTCTGTGTTTCTTAGATATATATGATTGTTAAATCTGATGTGTATGGGGATGCTTAGTGTTGATCTACTGGATTTGAGGGTTACTAGGGTTAAGTGCTGAAATACTGTAGATCTGAGTGCACACCGCGATGCTCTGTGTTGTCTGCAAAGTATAATAAGGGTTGAATATTGACGAATGATCGATGCTAGGTTCTCTGTAGACAATATAATCAAATATATGTGTCCCAGCTAAGGTTGCAGACACCTGAGTCTCGCAACCACCCCTGCCTCTACCTCGGGTGAGACTTCATCTTCTTCTCAGGTGTTGCTGAAAGGGTCAGTAGTTAGGGCTTTGTTGGTGTGCTCTTGAGCGTTGAACCCTGGGTCTACCCCTGTGCCAACAAATTGTTTCGTTGCTGGGACTGAAACTGTGATTGCTGGGAACTAAGGAAGAAGAAGCTTGGTGCAAAGATTCGTCCTGAAATTGTGGAAGCTTTGTGCATGGACCTATGGCCTAGTGCATAGTATTGTACTTGATCTAAAAAGAGAAGGCCAGATCTGAAGAAAAGAAGCGAGATATGAACGTTTATGAAGAAAAGAGGTAAGATCTGTAAGATCAATGCTCTGATAAAGGTAAGAATAGTTAAATTTTTTTAGATCTGAAAGCTTTGTGCTCTGTAGAAGTAAGATAAGTGAAAATTTGTGTTTCTAGAGCATGGATCTAGGTATGTTTGATAGACTCTGTCCTAGCTTGAAAACTAGGGAATTAATAGATGAAATAAAGTTTTATGTGAATAGATCTAATATATATGTTATACCTATGCATAGAAAGAATGTTTGGACTAACAAATGGATACAGGGTCCTAGAAAGAATTTTGTGTAGGTTGGCTACCATGATCCTGGTGCGCAGTACAGAAGAAGTTGGGAATCATTTAAGAGAAAGAGAGGATTAACCCTATGTTACAGTTGCAGAAGACCGATACATCTTGCTAAGGAATGCCCTGGTAGGAGATCTAGTTGCCTATGTTGCAAAGCCTTAGACCATCAAGTATTGGATTTCCCTAGAATGATTGCTAAGATTGAAGGCATGAATCTGAATGAAGAAAAGCCTAAGGCAAATCCAGAAATAGTAGAACCCCAGAGAGAATCTGAGACAATATTGCTACATATGAAAGACACCTTGACTGACCACCGACATGTTAGGCTATCAGAGATCTTTAAAGAAAAAGAATGTAACGAAGCAAGAATAGGGGACTTCGACATTGAGTGTGTTTTAAATGAAGAAACTCAGGTGAATATCATGCCAGTAAGAACTTGGGAAGCTATAGGAAGGCCTGCTATGATCCCTTCATTAGGAGGAATAGGGATATTCAGAGGAAAACTAGTGAACTTGTGTGGAAGGCTCACTCAGATATCTGTGAATGTCAATGGAACTTCGATAGAGGAAGATTTTAAGATTATCAAATTTATTGAGGACAACGCCCCGTTCACTATGTTACTTGGAAAACCTTGCATTGAGAGAGATCAAGCCAGAAAGAAGGAGGAACAAAAGGTATTACAACAGCAGAGACAAGAGCTAAAAGATTTCGTGACCAGAAGGATCGTGCAGTTGATTTAGGGACAAGAGAATAAATAAAAGCTATTTGAAACTAGAAGCCCAGATGTCAAACAATTAGGGGACTCACATAATATTGGAGTATCTGTACCAGATATAGACGAAGTAGTTCTCCTAAGTCTTGGGAAAGAACCTTAGCAGTGCAAAGTAACTATGCCCAAGGAAAATAAGAATCAGAACGAGAAAAGAATTACCGAGACGAAGCTCACGGGGAAGAAGGCTAGAAAGCTAAGTAAAAAGAGAGCTCGGATCGACATGCTATAGAGGGTTTCAGAGGGAACCTCTCTGAAATAAAATTTGAAAAAATAGAGCTTCGCTGGGATATCAAAACAACGACATGGGTCACTTCACCATGGCAAAGCAATATAGCCGTTGGAGGTCAATATATTTGTTCGACTGCTGCTCCGAAAGGATTGAAAAGCATTGATGGCTCATCACTAGATCGTTAGACCATGCCATAACTGACAGAACTAGAGTTAAGGAATCCCCATATCCATTGCAAATGATCCGTTACAGAGTGACTTACTTAATCCATCGCGCCATGCACGGAAGACACTTTTTCTAACACTTTTGCTAATTGTGAATTTGAGTCCTCAAACTACCTGAATTGTGAACAATGATTACACCACCCTTACTCTCTACCTTACTATAGTACCTACGTTAATTTGAGAACCCGAGCTATTGATCCTGAGCATATATGTCTGACGAATTTAGCACAACTGAAGAATCTCTAAGAGAGGTACTCGCTAGCCTTAGAGCCGAAAGAGTCATGTCAGAGTGAGGATTGTCTACAGGTTTATAGGCATCATCGACGAGAGGAGTGAAATCCTCCCCGTCGACTGCTCGAGCAGGAACATCCTGAGTCAGCGCAAAAAGAAGAACCAAACATAAAGACAATATGGCCAACGCGAAGTTCGTTCCATCCATCCTACCTGCTTACATACCACCTCTGAGCAGTCCGATCAATAGAGATAGTGTGTCTAGAGACTTTGAGTACACTCTAGTCACTACGTACCTGCCGAAAGGAGTACTCACAGTCCGCGCAAATCATAAAAAGATCGCAGCATTGAATTTTAGTGACTTCAACTTGGGGGATCGTAAATTTTACAACATACTTTCCCCGTACAAGTACCTAACCAGAACCAAGGGAAAGAATTCAAATATTATCCCTTAGCAGTGGACGATGAACCTCATGCAGTCCACTTTGCTCAACGTTATAAAGACACCGCACTTCGGCAGACACCAGGAGGTGAATTCTTGTGTGAAGATGTTCTGGCGAGTTACCATGGAGGATACTTATGGTTAAACCATTGCATAATAGTTGATCCAGCGCTGATCAATCAGATCACCGGGCTTAGCATGTAGGGCCCTGATCCCCATGATTACTATCCTGGGAAGACCGCGGATCACGCTTTTTCTCAGAATATCAAAGAAGATTATGGCGATGTTGAGAAAGGCACACGAGGTTACAAGGTGGCTTCTATTGAAAGTGGCGCAGCGTGCCTTGCCTGCCAAATAATCGCAGGGAAGTTGGTACACAAGAATCGACCAACGCACGTATCTGGCTTTGTAGTCGACCTTGCAGGGAAGTGCACAGAGGGACTATAGATGAACTGGGAAAAGTACCTGGTGAATCAACTAGAGATTGAATACAAAGAAGCACAGGATCAGGGGCATGAATTTCATTTTAGCTGGCTCTTGATACTTATAGCTTTCGTTGCATGGGAGCTACCGGAAGGTGCAACCTTCCTTGACATTGACCCCTTTGAACCACTAGCTGCGAATTTCAGTACATTATGGTACTCAAACGACATGAACAAGCAGTGGAAATCCAATGCCATATTTCATACCTATGACACCCAATTGAAGCTCGCCATCCAGTCCGAGCCTCGCATGACCCCAAATACTTTACAAGGTTTTGACCTTCGATAAAGTTCAGTGCAGACCACCATTTTATATATATTACAACACACGCTGATGAGAACAAGGAACAACTTCAGTCTTATTATAAGATGACAGAAGAAGACCTGGAGGAGATCACCAAGGAATGGTTGGCAGACCTCCTTATTCTAGCAGATCCCTCAGAAGTGTCCGACATTGACAGCCCAGAAGCTGCGTAGAATATACATGGGCCCAATAAGACAAAGAAAACAAAGAAGACGAAGAAGACTAAGGAATTCCAAGATATAGACAGCTTATCTGTGAGGACAGCTTCCATTACACTAGACCAAGGAGGTGATGGAGAAGACTTAGAAGAAATCGAACAAAGACCAACAGCCGAAGTAGAAATCATAAAGAAAAGGAAGGGTTCGCCTCTGGAACCTTCCTCCCGGAAGAAATCAAAAGCACCCGTAACTAAGATGTAGACCACGCTCACTCCAGATGACTTCAGTTTCCTCATTGTAGCTATGAATGAAGCTATAAATGAGATAGTAGAAAAGAAGGAAGCCAAGAAAGAGACAATGTACAACATAATTGAGATCGAGCTCCAAGGAGTGCAACATGCACTTCAGTATAGCCACGCAGTCTCCACTATGCCCCTACCAGAAGGAACAACAAAAAAGGGAAATGAACCAGTTCAACTCCACAATATTGCTGACACAGTCAAAGTATGCCTTCAGAAAACATAGGAAGAAACAACACAGGCCACCCAGGCCTGAAAGAAAGCACAAGAGGAAATCATTTAACAACGCCAAGCTGCATAATAAAAGGACACTCTCCAAGTGAAATTTGAAGAAGATAGAGTGAATATCCAAAAAGAGAAAGAGCAGCTACTCGCAAAGAAAATCGGGATTGAAGAAGCAGTCAACAGAGAATTTCGCTCTGTGATCAGCTTAGAGAAGAAGGCAGAGGACCCCATAGAACGCCAAGTGATGAAGCTTGCTGAAGTTATTTAGCAACTTCAACAAAGAGTCATGGAATTAGAACTTCTAGCCATACCAAGCACCCTGCAAGAAGAACTCAACCAACGAGAAATGACTACCTGGAGCACAGTAGAAAGTATTAAATCACTCACTGAGGAATGCAAACAGTTAAGTAGCAGAAGTGCGTAGATAGATGAGAACCTAACCGAGAATCCAGAATTACATAAATTGGATTCGCAGCTCCAAGAGGCAAAGCATGAAGCCGAAAAGTTACAGGTACAGCCGAAGGCCCTATCACCTATAGAGAGAATGAAGCGGTCTCACGAGCAGCGCACCGCCCAACAACAGATCCATACGATCCAAAGCAAGGTAGTGGAAGTAACTCAACAACTTCAACCTATGTAGGATAAGGCATGTTAGCTATTTACAGAGATTGAGAGCCAAGGAATAGAGCTGGAGCAGGTCATGAATTCAGCACAACAATGCCTTGAAGGGCCAGTGAATAACGCACTTATCCAAGAGTTCGCAGAATAGGAGGTCGTAGCATAGTGACAAGTCGAAACAGCTCAAGCCAGGCTCGAGGCATTCGAAGAAGAATTGATCAGACCTAAGTGACTCGGGATGAGTCATAGGTGAGTGTTGGGGACTTGTTGGCCCTTGACCAAGTTTTGAGGAACACTTGGTCATATTTGACTATTTTTGGACTTCGACAGCCTATCAAAGATGGAATGCCAGGAGAAGCAGAGATCAAGGGATCTTGGTCCACTTTTGGGCCCCTTTTAGGGTTTTGGGTTAATGTAATGGGAAAGGGATGTCAGCCCGTGGGTTTACCCACGTTTAGGCCCACTTTTGTAATGTATAAATATAAGGATAGGCAATATAAGAAGTAGTAGATGTGATTGCTTAGTGCAATTGGTAGTGCATCTATGTGATGTTGAATAAGTGCTATGTGCAAAGTGTGTAAGGTTTTCAAGGCTAAGTGCAAGTGATCCAGGTGGATATCGGGGGCCACCCACCTTTTCCAAATGGCTCAAAACAATTTTCTGGCCATTTTGGCAATTTACTATTTTTAGCAGGTTTTCACTTCCGGGGCCATTTTGAGGGTCTAAATGAAGTTTTTTCGAGATCGAGGTTCTCGATGATAGCCAAAGGAATAATTGAGCCCCCAAAATGAATCTCCTCGATGATACCTTTCCAACGAGCTATCACACGCCTAAAACGGAGATCGTATGCAAAAGTTACGACCCCGGGAAGTTGATGCACCAACTTACCCAA
>SNQJ01S0149587.1:3464-23381 GCA_010110895.2 Picea sitchensis | reverse complement strand
AATCCTCAATGGGGATTAATCCAATAACAATAATAATAATAATGACGTGATTAATCCGCAATGGGGATTTAATATAATACTAATAATGACATGATTAATCCATAATGGGGATTTAATCCAATAACAAAATAATAATAAGAATGATCTTCGCAGTTACATTATTTCAATAGTTTCAACTCTTACAATGTACCAACAAGCCCTCACTATTGGCCCTTTCGACAACACTTGCGAAGCAGATGCAGTCTCACTCGAAGTAGCAATAGGGAGTTGCAGGACACAAGTGTCTACAACCAGAGGAAATACAAAGTGGATCCAGGACAACAACACACAATAATCTAGTTATTCTTTATCCCTCTCAGGCCTATTTCACAAGTTATACCTCTAATGTAACACAATAATGCAATAACAGTATATCAGATGAAAAATAACACAACATCAATCACAAAGAACAACAAGATATACGTGGTTCACCCTCTCCCTAGGGCTACATCCACAGAACTGTGTTTCTTGATATATTAAATGGAAACATACAGTTCTATCTGCGCACTTAGCTTGCAGATATCTCTCTCTTTCTCTTCTTCTCTCCCTTCCCTGTGCACCCAGCTGGAGGGTTGATATTCAGACCCATATGAAGATCTTACAATACAGTCTCAAGACTGCTCTCTACGACAATACTCAAAAATGAACAACAACAACCACAGTATCAACAAACCAACCTAGAACAAACCCTCCCTGGTATTCTAGACCTTTATTTATACATTACATAACAAAGTCTAGGTGTCAAAACCCTAGATCCAAAACCCTAGGTGCTTGAAACCTAGGTCAACTTGACCCGTGCTTTCAAGGCTTTTCCAACCTGTCTTTCCTCCTTTTCCACGTGGTGCTCCAAAGCACTTGTTGATATATTTTTCCACTTGTTGAGTTGTCCACGATCCCTTTTGGGTGCTCGGGAAGGCAGCCAAAAGTGCCCTGCAAGATGGTGTTGTGTTTTTGTGTTGACATGGCCCATAAATGTAGGAACGTGCCCAAATGTCAGTTAAACACTGTATGTTCATTTCTCACGACTTTTAGTCAGTTTTGGGGTTGTTTCTCATTCGTTACACATTGAGGGCTTAAATTTTTCCTTATTGTAAATGCTCATTATTGAAAATCAATCTCTAAACCCAAATTTTAGGGATTTAGTTATGTTTCAAGTCATGAGACACTTGTTCCTTTCTGGAGGGATTTCTTTTGTAAATTGAATTGTTTATCGATGAATTGAGAAGGGGGAGAAGAATAATTATATGTGTATATATCTTTTGGTAGAAAGGAGGGAGAAACAACCGAGGGCCTTTTGGAGGCTGGGTTTGTAATGCATATCTTTTCAACAAATATAGAACACAATGCGAAGAGATTCTACACCTCGTCACCGTGTAATTTCATTTTTTTCTTGTATTTTTTTCTCTGGTTTACATTCAATATTTATTCCTTCTTTTACATATTTAGCTTGTAATGGCTCCAATTCAATAATACCTCTACTGTAGTCACTTATAAGGTAGCCTGTTAGGTTCAGTTTTCCTCTGCATTTTATCATTGACAAAGCAGGGCCATGGATTGTTTCTTCAGAATTACAAGTTATATATATGCATTGTCTGTGAGACTTGCTTCATTCCTCTATTGCAATAAATGTGGATTTATTGGAATTAGATCTATCTTTGTTTAGTCTTCTTCATCTCCTATCCTCTATCCATCTTCTTTATTAAATCAATTAGGAAAACAAGGTCACGCCTCTTCATTTCTAATCTATAAATGGTGAAAGCTTGTTTCAGAACTAGTTCTAGAAGCCTCATATGACTAATCAAACCACAAATAATTATTTCATTTAAAAATGTGCACAAGGCTCAACTTTGTATTCTGACCTAAATTAGACTCTTGCGACAACATTTTTTTGGCGTCTTTGTCGGGGACGGAGGACGAAGTTGTCTTCCCTGGGATATGATAAAAAGTTTAGAGATATTCCTTGATGAATAGGGATATGTATGCATTCAATTAGTGTGATCATTCATCGTGACTCCTTGGTTGAAGACTCTACATGATTCAGCGTGATTGTGGATTGGCTTCAGCGGTATTTTTGTATCATTTTATTAGGTGAGGCGCGTTGCTGATGGATAGAGTAGGTGATGTAATATATAAATAAGATTAACTTTGAGCATTAGAGTACAATGGTGGTTTTGATTATGTTTCAGTTCAATTTGGAATCAGTATGGTTTTGTTTTAAGGCATTAAGACTCCATATCCCAATGAATGCATAAGCGGTTTTTTTGTTTCAGAAAGGCGCAAGTAAATTGACAGGGTTTCGAGTTTGATAAGGATGATTTCAGGCCACCCAATGGATGAAGGCACATGGTCTACTATTCTTGGTGCTTTCCTGCAAAGCACCATCCCTAGAATGAATATGTTGGAACAAATATTGAAATTTTGGCTTTCCCGGTAGCTTAGGAGGGAAAAATTTATAGCGTTAGCCACCAAAACTGCAGACTTTCGGTAGCAGCATGTGTTTCGGCCCATTGCTTCTCAGAATCGCAGGTTTTTAGGTGATAAAGCATGGAAAAGCTCAATTTTCTCTGGCAGGTGGAGAGCCCTTTGCGTAGCTCAAATAGTAGATTGACATCTATAAGTCATTATATTTCCAATGGTACATTCAGATATGCATTTAGGGCTCGGGAAGGCAGCCAAAAGTGCCCCACAAGACAGTGTTGTGGTTTTTATGTAGACATGGCCCATAAATGTAGGGCGTGCTTTCGGATATGGAGTTAAACGTATTTCATTTCTCCACGAATATTGGATGGTTTTGGGAGTGCGTTTCTCATCACATTTTATGTTGAGGGGCTAAATTTTTCCTTATTGTAAATTCTCATTATTGAAAATCAATCTCTAAACCCAAATTTTAAGGATTTAGTTATGTTTGGAATCATGAGACACATGTTCCTTTCTGGAGGGATTTCTTTTGTAATTCAAATAGTTTATCAGTAATTCGAGAAGGGGGAAGAAGAATTATATATTTTATATCTCTTTTATGAGAAAGGAGGAATGAAACAACTTGAGAGCCTTTTGGAGGTTGGGTTTTGTAATGCATTTCTTTTCAACAAATATAGAACATAATGCAAAGAGATTCTACACCTATAGATCCTTTGTGTAATTTATTTTTCTTGTATTGTTTTCTCTGGTTTGCATTCAATCTTTCTTCCTTATTTTACATATTTAACTTGTAATGGCTCAAATTCATTAATACCTCTGTTGTAGTCATTTATTGGAGTGAAACTTAATTAGGTTGGTTGCTCTCTTTTTTGTTGTGAGAAAAACAAGACCTGTAGCTTAACTGTTTCTTCCTAAATTACAAGTTATATATATGCATGTTGTCTTTAGAACTTATTTTTTCATTCCTCTATTGCAATAAATATTATATTTATCTGATTTAGATACCTAACTCTTTGTTTTAGTCTTCTTCATCTCCTATCCTCTATCCATCTTCTTTATTAAATCAATTAGGCAAACAAGGTCACGCCTCTTCATTTCTGATCTATAAATGAGTCAAAGGCCTTTTTCGGACCTAGTTCTAGAAGCCTCATTTGATTGATCAAACCACAAATAAGTATTTCATTTTAAAAATGTGCTAAGGCTTAGCTCAATTACAGCCTAGAGTCGACTCTTGCAACAACATTTTCTGGCGCTGCGGGGATGGAGGAACAAAGCTATCTTCCATGGGATACGACAAAAATTTTAGATCTATTCCTTGATGGTGAACAAGGGATAGGCATTCAGGTGGCTGTGATCATTCACACAGTGACTCCTTGGTTAGAAGACTCTACATGATTCACTAGTAACTCCACCGGTCTCAAAATTTTGAATTAGATTCTGCTGCTGGGTTTGATCCCTCACGGACTTTACACAAATGTTTATGGTTTCCAAACACTATTCTAGACATTAAAATTTGGGAAGATCTCCTTCCTAAATTTGGAGAATATTTGGACGACAATACTGCTCAACACTTTCTTGAATTCCACAAGCTCATGGATGATTTAAATGTATACATCATGAAGATGTCACTCATGAAGCTATTTATGTTTTTGTTGGAAAGATATGCTAGACTTCTGGTATAAATATTTACCCCATTCTGGTATTCCTTCATTGAAATATTTTCACACTTTTCATCAACATTGTAGAGGATATATTCAGTACAAATCCTTTTTGAATATGAATTGTAATATATAGAATTCATAAGACAAAAGATCATACAAATCCTCTTGAAGAGGAGGAAGAAACGACAGAAATCTCTCAAGTCAATGAAGATTATCGGTATGAAGAAGAGTTGGTTGATAAAGAAGCAGGATATGATAGCTCTTGTAATCATATTCAAGAATAAGATCAATGCGACATCATGGTCAACCTGCGGAAGAGAAAGGAAATAATTGTTGTTTTATCCAGAAAATATAGAGACCACCTTCTCCTTTGACTTAAGAAGAAATAGATCTTCTCCTACATAGTCATATTCTGGCTCCTACTTACAAAGATTTGCAGTGTTCACACAGTCCTGGATATGAGAGTTAGACTTCTTCTATTTCTGAAAATGTAAATCTGATTTAAAATGTGGCAGGTCTTATGTTTAATGAAACTTTACAGGAATTTAATGAACCCATTTATGATGATGATAAAATAATGTGATGTTCGAGGGACTAAGATCAATGAAGGGGTATATTCCTTGGGTTGGGTAGTTCAAGAGGAGGGAAGAGATGGTGGAAAATGTAGGGATAGTTGTGGCCGAATAACGGTGGGTTGTGGGATTTTGTGGATTATTGGCCTCGATTAAGGGGTGACTTTGTTGATATTTGGAACAATAGGTCTATGGTTGGGTGAAGCGTTCATCCCAAGTAGCTAGTTGCATGACTGATTTTAAAGATAAGTGGTTTATCTATTTTTTGTCTTGTATTTGCCAGTTTAATTTTGTTGTGCATGAACTTTGTGTTTGAGAAATATTTATATGTTGCTATGTTTGTTTATTAGTTGCATTTCAATTCTATTTTAGCATGATGTGGTATACAATTTGATAATAGACAATAAGTTAAAATAATGGCCCACATGTAATCGTGGTTAGAGCTGCAGAAATTTATTTGGCGCATTTTTTAATTTTACCCCAAGTATTCAGCACACCATAATGTTCCGGTTGGAACAGGATTTTACAATGACGGCTTTTAATTTGAGGAAGTTGTGTTTGGGACATGGGGCATACCTAGGGTTCAACTCTTACAATGCACCAACAGAATACACTATTGGCCCTTTAGGTAACACCTTTGAAGTAGATGAAGCCTCATGAAGTAGCAATAAGGTTGCAGGACTTGAGGTGTCTAAAACCATAGGAAATACAAAGTGGATCAAGGATAACAACACACACTAATATAGTTATTCTTTATCCCTCTTAGGCCTACTTACATAATTCTGTCCGCTTTAATAATGCAATAACAACATATGGAATGACAGGTAACTTTAACTTCAATCACTTGCGAGACAACAAGATATACATGGTTCACCCCTCTCCCTAGGGCCTAGATCATAGAACTTTGTTCTTGATATATTAGGCTGAGCTTATGCAGTTCTTCACAGTGAGATCCTCTCTCTTTCTCTTCCTCTCCCTTCCATGCACTGTTTTGGAGGGGTTGATATTTGTACTTGGTGAAGATCTTACAGTGCAGTCTCAACATTGTTCTCTATAAAAATACTCAACAATGAACAAAAAAAACCATAGTATCAACAAACCAACCTAGAAAAAACCCTCCCTAGTCTTCTAGACCTTTATTTATACATTACATAACAAAATCTAGGTGTCAAAACCCTAGATCCAAAACCCTAGTGTCTAAAACCCTAGGTCCTTTTCTTCAGGGCTTTGCCATCTTGTCTTTCCTTCTTTCTCGTGATGTGCTCCAAAGCACTCATTGATATCTTTTTCCACTTGTTGAGTTGTCCAAGATTGTAATGACCTTTGATTACATAAATTATAATTAATTTAATAAGGTAATCTAAAGATTAGCTAAACTATATTTATTTATTAAAAAACCTTAACTAATTGTTGTTATTAATTAGTTATTCTGATTATGATTAATTTAAGTATAATTAATAGCTAATCAATATGGTTAATGATTGATTTAATTATTAAGTTAATTCATTAGTGTAGTATTAAATTAATGGTGACAATATAATGTAATATTAAATTGGGTTATGTATCCCTTGTGGGATACATAAATCAATACATTGGATAAGGGTAATTAAATGGAAGGATAAGGAATTTAATGGAAGAAGAATTAATGGAGTGAAGGGAGGATAAGGAAGGAAGGAAGGAGTTGGAGGCATTAGGAGGAGTTGGCCATGAATTTTGGAGAACTCTGAGTATTTCAGAACCGAGAGGGGCTATGAGATTGGTGAGCTCTGATTGAGGCACATGATTTGTTGGCTGTGACATATTGTCCAGTGGAACCAGGGGTTGCTAGAGGTTTTACTGGGCTGGGAGGCGAGGATATCCATTAGATATCCACACGGAGCTAGATGGATTTTCCTAGTTGGGGGTGGACAAGAGGTTTTGGGCAATTGTACTACACGTGTTTAGCGAGGTGGGTATGTAGCAAGTAGCAGCAGGAAGGCAGTTGACAATGGAAATTAGCATCAATATTAAGGTACTCAATTCCAATTTATGCATTACTCATTGATAAATTTTAATTTTACTTGCATAATTCTTCTTTTATGAATGTGGTATAAATTTAACATGTACATTTGGTAGGATTTGGTAAAAATTTTAGATGTTATTTTAAAACAGTCACTACATTTGGTATGTCGAGCCATGTAGTTCGTCTAGAGCCTTAAAGGCCTACCCACCTACCAATATCCAACCTTCTCCATGCGAGCTGCATACATAGCCATAAACAAGATTAGTATGGAGATGTGACTCTTCATAACTGAAACAAAAGAAGAAAGAGCAACAGGGGATTTTTAAAACCACATACCATTTTCCCAATTGTTGGCATAATGCTGTGTAACAAATACCCCTCCCACAACACACACAAATTTTTTACATATAATTTACAAAGAAAAAGTAAAAAAAAGAGGAAGATGTTCAGGAATTCAGGGGGACATGTAGCGAGCGATGCAAATCTATCTTCCTAAATCCTATCTTTCCTCCATTGAAAACATTAGTTTGGAGAATGTACTTCTTTCCATGAAACTTGTGGCATACTAATGCATATACATTCTAACTTCATAGGGAATATATATTCAATCAAAATTTCTAACTATATGAAATCTTATGAAACTAAAGGGGACCAGAACAAGCAAAAAGAATGTAATGAATATAGACATGAACTTACCTTCAACTTCTTCTGGTTGATAGCTTTGAATGCCTATAGAAGATTTGATTGTTTCACAACCCGGAGAAACAATATCGTTCACATTTTCGATGTGGTAATGGATCATAGAGCTGATGATAGATGCATCGTATATATGATTTTTTTTTTCCCAGACATGGCTTATGAATTTAGGCTTGTCGAAAGTTTCAGAATTGTTAGTAGGAGAAATTTAAAAAAAAAACCTCGTAGCTGTCCCAGCCCACATAATTAATCCCAAAATCACATTTTCAGATTTCTTTTAAATAGCTCTATTTATGAACTCCAACAAGACATAACAAAATTGACAATGAACTAAAGATGGAATTCATTAAACAAATAAGAGTCTAGATAGTCATTTATTAAAGATAAAAGCACTACAGATCCAACAAAAGAAGGAAGTTTTGAGAGAAAGAAATGTTTCTTGAGCAGAGGCTTCGATGGGAATGTCAAAACATGTTCTTTGCTTTCTCATTAAGTCTGAGTTGAAATCTGCTACAAGAAAAATGCAGCAAGTTAATTCACTGTTTGTTGTTGAACTGAATGAATTAAACCTAAATCCCTACCTTCTCCTTTATAGACTAGGAATAATAGTTGGTAAAGTGACTTGGGTCACATGCACAACAACACCTCAACAAGAGATGATCTGAGGAATGCGAGCATGCATCTTCTCAGAGATCTGTGCTTTTAACTGGATTGAATGTGCTTTACCTAAATAAACAGACCCTAACCTAAGGTATCTTGAATTAGAGTACTCAACATTCATGAATGTGTGTGCCTTCCCTAGTAGCTTCATAGCCCAAAATAGGATGCCATACACTTACATTTAACAATTGCATCTGCGGTGAGTTCAAATGAGAATTTCAAAGCCCTTGATGACCCAAAAACCCTAAAGTAGCCACACACTGACCTAAAGGAAATTTCAAAAATAATAAAACCCCAAATAGATGATAACAACATTATCAATAACCCACATACCATAGAGAAAACTCACGACAATCCAAAATCTCAAAGGAAATACAACCCCAAACCCAATCACAAAGGATTGGCTTTAGTCACAATTCACATACCAGAAAGAAAAATTGGTCTCAACAAACCAAACCCAGATGAAACAAGATTAGACACAAACATCAGAGCAGATGCCACAAAGCCAAAACCATGCTACATAGATCCCAACAATCAAAAGGATTCGTAAGCCACAGTTTCGACCAAAATTGTTTGTAATCAGGATACCAAAATGCAAGCGTGTAACTTAAAATTCCCCATAATGTAAAATGCATCACAACCCAAAACTCCCGACAACCCCCATCCTAAAAAATTAAAATCAAGCAACGTAAATGACAACTACCATAACAAATATAGCATAAATTCGAACAGAAACTGTTGGAATATCAGAATCCGAAGAACACCGCTCGGTTTTTATACAGCCTCTCACCTCACCACGAGTGTTGGGCCAAAGACATCTTTCGTGAAAATAATAAAAGAAAGGATAAAGGTACGTCGGTTAAAATCCGGCGGTACGGTACGATGCATCTATGGAACTAGCGAGCTGACATAGCGATTAATAGTTGCCCAAGAGAAATTTTATATTGGCCGAGGGCCAATCTCCATCACATTAAAACACCGAATTAGCGCAAACCAACAACAAACACATAGTAGCATAGCATAAAACAACAAAACCCAAGCCCAAGCCTCGGGCTCGGGCTCACTTCATCTGCCTTTAGAACCGAGAGGGATAAGCACCGCTCAATACACCGACAACAAACACACAAAGTAGAGCCAACATGGCGCAAACACACAAAGTAGCACCAAAGTCAGCGCTAACACGAACCCTAAAGCCTGAGCCTTGGGTCACTTCATCAACCAGCACCTGCACATACAACACAGTTTGATCAAATCCCGACGCCAAGCCAACGAAAAAGAGAGAAAGTCCTGTGCACTATACAACCACAGGTTTGATATACAACCACAGGTTTTTAACACATCCACAAACTAACCAAGCATCAACACATCAGAGCCCAGGGCCAAGACAACGGCGCCCGAGTCTAGCGCTAAGCCAAGAGAGGAAATAAGCAAGCATTGTGCACGATGCGTGCATTTCCATGTAGCCATTGAGTGTGCCTCATTTATGGGATGGCGCTCCATTAAAACTCCAAACCGCACCTTAAAACTGCAACCTGTAAACAAGCAACCATGGCGGCAGAGGTAGGGTGAGACTGCCTTATGGATATCAATCGAGAAAAACAAACAAACAAACAGAGTGAGCGATTAGGGGTGCGGTTTGGAGTTTTAACTTTCTATTTAGGGAATGGGGGAGAGAGGCACGTGGGCCTCATGCAAGTTCCGACGTTTCCCATCCTCCAATTTAAATAATTTGGTTTTGTTATTAAACATTTTTTTTTTTAATCATAGAATAGAAGGTGTGTGATTTATATGTGTATTTATATAAGTCAGAGAGACCATTGCATACACAATTCATATTGCTAAATTGTAATTATATTTCTAATTTATCTTATTCTATTATAATTATTAATATTTTAATTAAATTCATTTGTTTATATTTTAATTATTAAATTTGTTATAGATCTAGAAAATCTTAGAAGATCATAATCCTTATATAATCAAGATAAAGAAAAAAAAAAGGAAAACATATTGTAGCACAACTTCAATTCCAAAAATGGTTTTCAATATAAATTTGCTAGTCAGGAAGAATAACATTAGCAAATGATTATAGATGAATACATAAAAAGAATGTTTATAACACACATTTTTCTATCAAGTTCTTAGGCAATTATCTTACATAAGGCTGGATGTTTTGTGCATCCTCGCAAGATTGTAATAGCCCAAATGAGATATATCTTGTAAGCAAGGTCCAAGTGACTTTTGACAACACATTTAGGATGGCTTGTTACTTTATAAAGTTAAATAGGACTTTTCACAAGTATTATGATAATCAATAAACTGGGCAAGGGCTGTGAGAATGAATAGCCAAGATATCGTTGTTTCTTACACCTCAAAATGCATTATTTAGTCTTGAAAATAGGCTATTTACAGTATTACTCATTTTAATCTGTTAGTGCAAAAATGATCACACTATCACTCATGGGCAATTTAGTACTCGAAAATTTAAATAATAACAATGGATAAACCCAAAATAATGGACGCCCTCTTTCATCTATGTAATAGATATATCCATATCTTACTTAAGGATGCTATCTTTTCCTAAAAGAACTGCGTAATCAGCCCATAAGAAGCTTGTATAACCATTGGCACCAACTTCCAATGAACCGGGAATAGTTAGATTGCAAGAGAGCTTGCAAGTAGGTTGACATCTAATTTTACCACCATTCACTTTCCCAAAAGTGAACAACAATCAAGTCCTTCATGTTCTTCTGACTTAGAACATCTATTCTAGCACTTCTAGAAAAAAATTAAGGTATGAGTTAAGGTGATAAAGACAAGAACACCCTTGCCACCAACATTTCATTTTAGGAAAATAGTGATGGCATAGGGGTCAGATCAATGATTAGTAAAATACCAGCATGTATAACAAGAGATTATCCTGACCTAGCCAGAACTTTCTGAGCCGGTGTGTAAACAAATGACCTCAATTGTTTTGAGGACCATATAAGCAAACCAAAGACAAAAACACATATACTGGACATGTAACTAAGTAAAAAAAAAAAAAAAAAAATGAGTTTCACATACTGAAAAACAAATCATAGATTTCTAACAGATACAAAGAAGATAGGTAGATTTCTTTCATAAAGTATCCTCGGAATAGAGAAAATACTTTTTTTTATAGATCTGAAAATTTCTTTGGATATAGATCTGAAAATTTCTTTGGATATAGCAGAGAATTGAGGGTAATTTCAGCGTGGTATAGTTTATGAATATCTGGTTTATCAATTCCTAGGAAGAATAGATATTTGTTCCATCCACCTTTTTAGTCTCTTATGTAGCTTTCACATTAATGCTGCGAAAAAAAAATCCTTCATGATTTAGTCCTCAGGGGGCAATTTAATAAATTCCAACCTTGATGCGAGTATTACTTTATGGATTAGGTTCATCCTACCATGAATTATGAATTAGTTCTAAAACGGTTGGATGACAAATTTGCTTTCCTAAAATTCTCAAATGCACGAGGAAAGTGGCCAAACCAATGTTGCAGGCAAGGCTTTATCTTCCTTGTTGAGATTGAATAAGCCTTGATTGCTTGAAGTTATATTTTCATTCTTCTCATATTGTGCTCAAAGTGGTATTTGACGATCAAAGCAGAATCCGACTTTTGATATTGAATAGTTTTACGTTGATTTAGATACTTCCATTGAATGAAATTTTCAATGTGGTAAAAGGATGTCTGTTGCTAGGATTTGATCGTGAGGGTAAAACATGATTGAATCTTTGCTTTTAACCTGTCAAATATCATAGACATTCCCAGTACATATTTGTCATCTCAGTTATAGATGTTGTAAATTAAGCTATAAGATAGTTGAACTGGATGGATGGCACTGTCAAATTCAGTGGACAAGTGGGAAGGACCTACAATATTCAAGACTACTTGCATCTTCCCATTCTGGACTTTGGTTCTGTAATGCTGTCATTTCTGTTCCTAATATTGGACTCTTTTGGAAGGAAGATCAGAAGCTAGAACTTGAGCATCATCATGCTGGCTCCTCCTTGGGTTCCATTTTGGTTGTTCCACGGTTTCTTACTTTGCATTTTACGAGTTAATTGATTGCAAGTTAGGTCTGGACTTGAGGGGAACGAGTCTAAATTACTATAGCTCTTCGTATGCAAGTGTATCCTTTCTGCAAAAATTCCAAGTGTGGCATTTTGTTTGACTCCACTGTAGTTTAGAGTTCTGCGGTCTATACATGTAGGTCCAAACTAGAGCCTAGGGCTTATAATCCCAATCGGGTGTTTGCACATTAAAGCAATGGAATTATATTCTTTCATATATATATATATATATATATAAAGATTTGATACAAAACTATATATATTTATATATCTATAAAAGCCTTAATACAAAATAAATTATATATATATATATATATATATATATATATATATCACGAGGACCTAAAAGTAGTTTGGGTGTTCATTGTTCAAGCTCTTTCCTTCGTCCTTCTCCTCAATCTTGTTTTGCTTGGACATACCTATGTTCAGAGTTGCACTATACTACCGCCAACAGAGGAAACATAGCAAGTAATCCCAAATTCCCTAAACCTTGTCTTGCTTCTTCTCCCACGGATATTGATATAGGCCCGAACCAATTGATTGGTCTGGAGTTTACATGAGAAGGAGAGGAATGCCATTATATTTTTCTATCCTTCTGCCTCTCTCAATTTCTTCTTATTTCTCATGCCAATGGGGGTGAATGACATCAAACAAAATGACAATATTGAATATGTGTTGGGAATTCTCGGGGTAGAGGCGGATTTGTGTTGTGATGAGAATTAAACCCGACACCAGGACTAATATCTAACGCAGCCTTCACACGAGAATGAGGTATGAAGAAATCAAGTAGTTGTTGTATCAATTTACTCCCATTGAATGTCATCATCTGGAGCAGTGACTCACAAGACCACCATTGTTGAATCCCAAATTTCATGATGCCCATGGAATAATTTGTGATTAACTTGATTCAAACACGGGATCTAAGCATGCGCGCACTCTATTAATTTCTCTTTATTTTTTTGTTTTACATGGTCAGTGTATCCATTGGTAGTTCTGCTGTCCCTGCATTTCCCAGGTTCCTTTGTATATAGAATGACAGTGCAGTTATCATCATTCTATGTTTCCAAACTTGTTTGAGGCTTTTGTACCAACCCCATAAAGTGGAAATTAGAGATGTTGTACTTATTAAGATTTTCCTCTTAACCTACACCTGTGATCTTTGTCTTTCTTAACAACCTTTTAACCCCAAAATGGTCATTGCTATGAGTAATATAGCGACATACATTTAATAAGAGTGAAGGTATGGTATGAGGGTCATGAACATAGGTTTGAATCTAGAAGACGCTAGGGTATGTACACCTTTGAAGGCTTGGTAGTCAAATTGATGCATGGAGGGTAGTTCTTGCCCTAGAAACGAGGGGCCTCATACATCAATTTGGTGTTTGGCTAGGATATGACCTTAAATGAAGTCGTATTATTATTGGTATTAGTATAAATGGTATGGCAGGGTAATGGTACACGGAGACCCTGAAGACCATTTGGATAGGGACTCTCAGTTTACCTGTAGTTTTTGGGCAAGTTTGCAGTCAGCGGTGGGAACTCAGTTGAACTTAAGAAAAAACTTATCATCCTGAAATAGATAAATGAGAGAGAGAGTAAATCAGATCATGGAAGACATGCTTAGGATGTATGTGGATAATGGAGTCGATGGGACAAGTATAGTCGGATATGCTGCAGGAGATGCTGGAACACTGACGAGATTATCCTCATGGCTGACCCTCGAGAACATGTTTCTGAAGGTGGGGTGCCTTTCACCACAGCTTGACGGCCAGGACTACTTGGGGACTATATGCTTCCATTTTTCTAGTCTTGATGAAACTATTAAGTAATACCTCAAAATTTTAAAATTACGAACCCTAGCAGATGTTTAAGTGTTATTGATGATGATGCCATGTCTGATCTATTATGTGAATGTAAATTTCGAATGTTTAGGGATGTTATTGTGGATGAAATGCATGTATCACGATCATTATGTGAATGTAAATTTTCGAATGTTTAAAATGTTATTTAGGGATGATGCATGTAATGCGATCTATTATGTGAATGTAAAACTTACGAATGTTTAAATGTTACTGATAATGATGTATATGATGCGATACATTATGAGAATGTGAATTAAATGAATGTTTAAATGATGTTAGAATGATGTTGGATATATAGATGCAATCTAGTTTGAGTATTTGATAATCTTGTGAATGGGTGTTAAATTTGAATTTTGGGATATTATGAGATCTCTTCTAATTGGAAATTTGATGTGTAACATATGGTCTGAGGGATACAAATTGAAATGATGCTAGTATACAATTAGATGATAGTATGGAAATGTATGAGTTTGTGTTCTGGAGACTAATCACTTGGGTTATGGGCTATAGAAATAGCCAAGGGATAATGATGAAAGTGGATATGTGGACCAGCGCTAGAAACATTATGGTATGTAATGAATAATATGTGGGAAATTATATTGATTTGGATGCATTTGCTATGATATGTGGACTAATGCATGATTATGCTATGATTTTGGAACTAAAGCTTAAAACCGAATAAGCGATGGCAAAACCTCTAGCAACACACATTGCTTATTGTGTTCCATTATAGGGTGTTGACCCTGTTTCTATTAGGAGGGGTGGAGGCATTTCCCAGGGGCATCCTCCATTGTGGGGTGGGCCATCATAGGGGTGGACCCTAGATGCGATTAGAGGAGGGGTGGAGCATTTCCCACCATGTATCCTCAAAACACGAAGTCCACAGGAGGGCGGTGTTGGTTCACGCTCCCAAGGTCGTGTGATGATGAATGTCAGATACCTGCTAGGGAAGATTAGCCGAGAGATGTGACACTTCCACTCTGAGTTCATTTGGAGTTAAGGTCAGTACTTGTAGCTCCAAGATAGTCTAGGGGAGCCGGATGAGGAATGGAGTTGGAAGTAGGTTAGGGAGGAAGGATGAGTAGAATAGTTGAGTTATATGGAGATTTGTCTTGTGAGAGAGAGTTGATGAAGAAAAATGCATTAATGAATATTCATTTATTATGTAACTTCATACAGTTGTTTAAAATAAAATTATTGAACCGAACAATTTGTGATTAGCAATTCTCACACAATTAATTGATTGTTGTCTTTTTAAAAAGACTAGTCTTCTTGTGGATTGGATGCATACATAAAATACTAAGGATGATAGTTTGATTATTAGTACATGTCTGAGAATTGTATGTACTAGCTACACATACATTTCTTGTACATATACACTGTATGTATGAGTTTTCTTGATTTACTTACTAATATGGGTTACTTGTTATGAATGTGAACCATGTTCTTGTTCTTTGTACCATAAGATACCTTAACCGCGGGACGAAGTTTCCTAAAGGGTGGGTGTATGTATGACCTTTGATTTTGATTATAATTAATTTGTAAAGGTAATCCTAAAGATTAGCTAAAACTATATTTATTTATTAAAAAAAAGCAACAACTAATTATTTGTTATTAATTAGTTATTCTTGATTATGATTAATTTAAGGTATATAATTAACTCATTAATCAATATGGTTAATGATTGATTTAATTATTAAATTAATTCATTAATTAATAAAAGTATTAAATTAATGGTGATAATATAATGTAATATTAAGTTAGTTACATTATCCCACAAGGGATAAGCATTATTCAATACATTTGGATAGGGGTAATTAACAATACATTTGGATAGGGGTAATTAAATGAAGGGATAAGGAATTTAATGGAAGAAGGAGTGTCTGTGAAGGGAGGGATAAGGAAGGAAGGAAGGAGTTGGAGGGGGCATTTGAGAGGAGTTGGCCATGAATTTTGGAGAACTCTGAGTATTTCAGGGAGACGAGAGGGGCTATGAGATGTGTGGGCTCTGATTGAGGCACATGATTTGTTGGTTGTGACATATTGATTAGGCAGACACCAGGGTTGCTAGAGGTTTTGGGCTTGGAGGGCCAGGATATCCGTAGATATCCTGGAGCTAGGTCATTTTCCTAGTTGTCAGGGTGGACAAGAGGTTTTGGGCAATTATTTTCTGTGTTTGCAACAGGACTGGACTGTGTAGCAGGTAGTAGCAGGAAGGCAGCTGACAACGGAAATTAGCATCAGTATTAAGGTACTCAATTCGAATTTATTCATTACTCATTGATAAATTTTAATTTTACTTGCATAATTCTTCTTTTATGAATCTGGTATAATTTGTTGTACATTTGGTAGGATTTGGTAAAATTTTTAGATGTTATTTTAAAACCAGTCACTACAAAGATCCCCTTTCTTTTCTACTTTGTCTTCCTCAATATTATCTTCCAACAAATAGCTTTTACTTTACTTCGCTCCTTCTTTTCTGCTTCTTTAACCATTTCTACCCTTCCTCAATTTGTGTTCCTTCCACACAGTTCATACTTCACCTTTCTTCCTTAATATTATATTCCTTCCATAACCAAGGGCCAACAGGCCCCCAACACTCACATGTGACTCGTCCCGAGTCACTGCAAGACTGAGCCTTATGTTTTAATTCGACTGCAGGCTATGAGAAGTAGCCTATGCTTTCTGCTTTGTCCCTCCCTATTGTTTGCAGGCTATCTTTTCTGTGTATGGCACCCAGTTTCAACTACATCTGGTACCTAGACCCCTCTTCCTTTGCTTTTACTGAGAGCTGCGAGGAAGTTGGTTGTCATAATACAATTTCAACCGGCTCCCATTTACCAAACCTTGTTTCCATTCTCCATTAAGGGTATTCAACTATGAAAATACTCCTTTTGTAACATAGGAAACCTCAAATGGCCCTAGCTAATGTGTCATGAACTTCCCTAGATGCTTCATGAACTTTCTGTCATATAACAATATCAAATCTCCCTGCTTAAATGCTCTTCTCCTGATCTGTCTATCATGGCAAGACTTTTTTATTTCTTTCTATACCTGCTGATGAAATATTGTAATGAACCTGTATTCTTCTAGTTCCAATAACTGCACAATAATGTCTTGAACAACGCCTGTGTCACCCATACCTGTAAATGTTGCAATTATTAAACTAGGAACCAAGTATTCCATAGGTACCACTACTTCCAATCCATATACCAACTTAAACGGTGTCTGCATTGTTGGCTTCTTGCAAGTAGTTCTATAAGCCCATAATACTGCTGGAATTCTTAAATCCCAATCATCTATGTTGACACTACAAATCTTATTCAGTGTTGTATCCAAGATCTTATTGAAAGCTTCGACTGTATCATTCGCCTGCAGGTGGTATGGAGTGCTCTTCTAATGATGAAATTCAAATTCCTGATTCAAGGCTTCAATAGTTTTGTTGATGAAGTGTGTGCCTTGATCACTCATGAGGATCTTTGGGCATCCAAACCTGGTTGTAATATCCTCAAATATGAACTGCGTAGCTGTAGCTACACTACAGTCCTTAACTGCTCTTGCTTCTACCCATCTGGTCAAATACTTTTTCGCAATGATAATGTATCTATCTCCTGTGCGCCTTCCTGGTGGGTTAATAGGTCCCACAAAGTCAATGACCCACTTCTCGAATACTTGTAGTGTTAATTGTGGTGCCAAAGGCATCTCATCCCTTCTAGACGACTTTCCTACTCTTTGACATACATCGCAGGATCTGTAGTATTCCTTAGCATCTTTATGTATAGTAGGCCACGAGAGGCCAGCTCTGAGAACCTTCTGCATTGTTTATTTCCCTGCATAGTGTCCTCCTTTGATTCCTTCATGCACTTCTGCAAGAATCAGTGGTCTTTCTGCCTCCATAACACATCTCCTCAAGATCTCATCTGGTCCCATCTTATATAACTGTCTAGCTATAAGTTGAAAGGGGGATGCACAGACTACCAGTTGTTTCTTCTGAATAACTGTGTACTCACGAGGCACCATTCCTATGGATAGGAACTGAACTATCTCGGTGAAGTGATCATCAAATTTTTTGATGGCCAACAACTGTGCATCTGGAATTGTATCCTCTAGACTAGTAGGTTCCTCTCCATGTTCTAACCTGGATAAGTGGTCAGGTCCTTTATTCATTCTTCCTGGCTTGACCACAATTTCAAATTCATATTCCTGGAATAACAGTAGCCATCTGCATATTCTTCCCCCAAACACTGGCTTGTTGACTAAGTATTTCAATGCAGAGTGATCATTGAACATATTAAAATTTCCTCCCAACAAATAGTGTATGAATTTCTGCAATGTTTATACCATAGCCAAGCCTTCTCTTTCAGTCTTAGTATAGTTCCTTTCAGCTATAGAAAGTTTATTCCTTGCAAAGTCTATAGGGTGGTCAATGTCTCCTACAACCGGATGTGCTAAAAATTCTCCCAATGCAATGGACGAGGCATCGACATGAACATTGAACTCCTTACTCCAGTCTGGAAAAACCAAGATTGGTGCAGTGACCATTTTCTTCTTTAGTGTGTCGAAGCTCTACTGGCATTCTTCTGTCCATAGGAACTTACTATATTTCTTTAATATCTTCTCCATGGGTGTTGTTATCTATGCATACCCCTTAATAAACTTCCTATAGTATCCTGTGTGCCCCAATCGAGTGCACAACTGTCTAACTGAAGTGGGAGGAGGTAGATCAACAATGATGGAAATCTTGGAAGGATCCACCAACAATCCCTATTTACACACAATATGCCCTAACATCGCTCCAAAGGGTGAAAATAAAATATATTTTTTAAAATTCAGGGCAATCTGACATTGCCTACACTTATATAACATCAATCTCAAACATTCAATGTGGTCTTTCAGTAAGCTAAAGACAATCCAATCATCAAAAAAGATTCTAGGAACTTGTGTAGAAAGTCCGTAAATGCTTTGACCACCACCCTGGAAAAGATGGTTGGTGCATTCTTCAAGCCAAAGGGTATCACTGTGTACTAAAAAGAACCCCATTTTGTCGCAAATGTGGTCTTATGTCGATCTTCCTTAGCAATCTTGATCTGATGATATCCTGGAAATCCATCTGTGAATGAGTAGACATCCTGTCCTCCTACATTATCTAGAACTTCATTGATAAAGGGTGTAGGCAATGGATCATGTAGACATGCATCGTTCAAATTTATTATATCTACACAAATTCTAGTTTCTCCTGTCTTCTTATCTTGGACCACCATAGGGCTAATCCATTCAGATTCTTCAACAGGTTCTATGATTCCTGCTTCCATCATTCTATCCAATTTAATCCTATCTTTCTGCTGATATTTAGGATTTAGTCTGTAAGGTCTCTTCTTGATAGGTCTTGCATTTGGTCTTAAGGGGATCTTCATTTATCCCATGGGCCCTTTAATGCCCTTCATGTCAGTGAAATTGGTTGGGAACAAGTCCTGATATTCATGTAATAGCTCTGTGACCTTAGTAATAGTGTCATCATCCGAATAGTCTCCCACATTTGCTAATTTAGGTGTTTTCTCTGTTCCAATATTAACTTTATTAATTTTAATGGGTTGTCCAATAAAAGGTAGTTCAATCCCTGGTCCTTCTATGTCGTTGTGACCTTCATTTTCTGCAATGTTTACATCTCTAGGGTCATCATCCTCATTGTTACACCTCAAAATTGCTCAACTGGATAAGTGTCGCACATGCCTCTCACTTGTCGCAAGTGTCGCAAATGTTATTGGATCATGTTATCATAATGACGACACTAAAGAGACACTTGAAACCTCTTATATGATTGGTTTAAAGGAAGAGACTGGTTCACTGGAGTCAAACATCTCTTAACACCTAAGAAGGCTTCTTAATCAAGAGTTTGGAAGGGGAACGCT